>JAJOOF010006600.1:0-35989 GCA_029582545.1 Solanum lignicaule | reverse complement strand
TGCAGCAAGAACACCATTCTAACTCAGTGCATTGCCTTCACTAGTGGAGTCCGCCGACCTTCTTAGATAGACACAAGTTCTATGCACTGTCCTTTTGGTTGGGTTCGTGCTCAGTTAGCGATCTGCCCTTCATCTTAGGCAATCATCAATGTTAACATTGCAATTGTTTTTGTATTTTTTACCATTCTTTCAACTTCAGTCCTTGCATTGTTCAATTGCCTTTATAGCTGCAAATCATCAACATGACACTAACTATTGAGCTAAATGGACCTTAAATGAGTGCAAATCTACCACTCATCAATACCCCAAACTTAAAATTTTGCTTGTCCTCAAGTAGATCAATAACACAAAAGGCTCAATAAGGGTGTCTACAATAGTACCCAATGAGAGATAACATGCAAGCTCCATGGAAAGCCTACTATCTTTAGCATGTTACCATATATCATGATCCAAAAGCTTCAAATGATGACTAGCTAGTCTCAACACAAGATCAAGCTCACATTAACTTCTTGTCTAATGTAAGAACATGTTTTAAAAAATGCATCAAAGTGTCCTCACATCAAGAACGATTCCATGTTCTCACAAAGCAAATCAACAAAGGTAATTGGAATCAATGGAACTCTCACTCTCTCAAAAGAGAAACACATGCAAGCTTTATCCCATAGGTTTGCCCATATTTTCCAATCATCACAACCTAGTTCATGTAAGATCTCAAGGGTCTTTTAGGCTTGTAATGGGGATGAGGGCGAAGGCATGGTCAATTTGGATTGGTAACTTATACCTTTTCAAAGCATTGTTGCAATCATCATCACCTCTTCTCAAGTTTATTTTCTTCTTTTTCATTTGAGAACTCAAAACTTGACTTTCACTCAGAATTCCCATTTATCCCATTCACTTCTCTTTTTCATTTTAATTTTTCCAAGTTATCTCCATCATCATGATGACACTACACACATTTTTCTTATAAGTAGGGGTTCATTCTTTTTTCAAAACCTTCAAACTTGAGTCTCATTTCTTCTTCCTTTTTCCCTACCTTCATTCATCCTCCCGTTCCACACCCCTAACTTAGGCTTTTGACCTAATTTTGCTATTCAAACATTCAATGCTTCAAAAAAAAGGTTTTTGGTGAGAAGGTAGATATATTTTGGCTCAAGAGGCTTCTTTTTGGTTGCTAACAATTAGGTTCGGCTCAATTGGTTCCAAAATAGATTCACGCCCTCAAAAAGTAGTCATAAAAGGCTTTATGGACAATTTGGTTCCCTCATTGAAGTTTTTCCCAATATCATGTCCCACATTCACCTAGATTCACACAATTGAACTAACAAGGAAAATTATAGGAATCCGCATGCATGCTTTCAAGTAAAACCTCAACACACATGGAACTTCAAAATACACTCATTTAGCAGATCTCGAAAATATTAAAAGCGTACGTACAATGTTCATTGCAAGGCTCACATCAAAATGTAGCTAGTCAATAAAATATTAAAAGAGATCACTCAAAGGTGTAACCACATCAATTTCGTTCATAAAACACCAACACTATGCATCATGATCATCATGAGTGCTATTCAAGACGTCGATATTGAAAAAAATTGATTCTCAAATTGTTATCAATGAAATCATCAACCATTTCATGATTTGAACTCATGAGGGTTGCAACATCAAGAGAGAATGAGAAACAAGTAAAGAAACACACAATTACCCACAAAGAGCACTCTAATATAAACAATTAACAAAATACAATTGTTTAAATTACGAAATAACATAATACAAGGAAAAGGGAAATATTGGCACAAAGGCCCTCACACCACCAAAAATAGAATGCAGTGTCCTCAATGCAAAATAAAATAAAAGTATTGGGAGGATAAGAGAAAAGGTCCCCCCTGACAGGCTACACATGTGGAGAACTCTCATTTGGATTCTCGGTTAGAGAAGCCTCAAGAGGGGTATCGATGCCCGGTAATAAGATCACAGGAGACAGCATGGGAGGTACGACTGGGCATCAGTGCCCGTCTGAGTAACAGGATCTATGGTGGACGGAGTGACTCCACTACCCCCGACCTCTGAAGTCTTTAGAAGAGACCTCTTCAGCGCAGCCTGAAGAATTACCTCTTTGGTCTCAGGCATCTCGGTCAGTGTCTCAGCAATACCGTGCTCTTCATCTCTCAAAACCTTAACATTCAAAAAAACCTTAGGAAAAAACGTGGAAGGCTAGGTATCTCGGGCACATCTGGAAGGGGATCCTCGCCCCCATAGTGTGGAGATATCCATAGACTGTATCTGGACCAGCTCCCTCTCAAAGTAGCTACATCCGCCCCTCAGTATATCAACATCACTAAAAATACCCCCTACCTTCTCTTGAGACTCAACCCTCGCAGTCAAATAATCGAGCCTCAGAGCATGGCTCAATACCGTCCCCTCACACTTGCTCACTCGCTCAATCACAGGTGTTAGGGCCTTCTAAATGGCCTGGTGAATGAGCTGGGGCAAGTCCCTCTCAAACCAAGCAGCTCTCACATCAGGTGATCGGGCAAGGATTACCATTTAATATATGAAAGCATGAGTCAATGGGGGACAGGAAACAGGAGAAGGAGGAGGCCTCACAATAGTAGAGACAGTAGTAACAGGTGTGGAAATACATGCTCCACAAAAGGAACAGGTGTCGACCACTGGAGTGCAGTCTAGTGGAGGCGACTTCCTTCGAGCTACATCATCTCTCAAGCACTCTGCCTCGATCCTCTAGATGTCACTAGATAAGGCTAGTGTGACTCTCACATCGAAGGAGGAGGAGGGGGAGAGAACTCTTTCTCGTGTTCCTTATGAGAGGATTCCACATATTTATCTTTTATTCTTGCCATTACTTGCAAAGCACATATTCAAACAATGACTTTGTGAAGGTTAATTGAATTCGAAAGAAAATTGAAACATGATTCAAAAGCACTCATGAGGCTCGCCTAACGGGAAGACGATGTGCCAAATAGGATCGGTAAGCTCGTTGAATTAGAAAGTATCAATTTATTTAAAGTTTAGGCACAAAAGATGAAGTCAATGTCAACTCGATGATTCGCAAAGTTGGTTTCGGCGAGCTAAGTCAAGTCCGCCGAAATTGGCAGTACAAAAGGTAAAGTAACAGGCATCAAGGGCGATATCCTCTCCCACTCGGCAATTCACCAAGTGCGCTCACCGGACTTAGACAATCCTGCCTAATGGGACAGTAACCAAGGTTATGTGCATGCTAAAGAAGGCGATTTGGGTCTTACTCGGCGATTCGCCTAAATCCCTTGGTGAACAAAGACAAACTTGCCGAACATGAAGTTTTAGCCCAGTGACAAATTTTCACAGAAAAAAACCAACACTCACAACAAATACTAGTTTCCACTAACATTACAATCCACTTATATGCTACCGTACCCATGGGTACTCATATTTTTCCCATTTATCGCTAAGTATTGCACTATTTGATGATTTGACCTTAAGAAAGTAGTTATATTGTCTATCATTGGGCAAAATCATGCAATTGGTTCAACAGAGATCTACTCAGACTTCACTCACATCAAATTAGGCTACGACCATCAACTTAACCAATTCAATTCAACGATTAAACCAACAAAATCACGTATGACCAATTTGGCAGGCATTCACAATTAAAATCACAGGGGCACAATACAATCACAACAATATGATACTACCCATCACAATAAGACATTCAAACACAGCTAAGCGGCTCAAGCCCACATGTTATATGATTTTTAAACTCAAAAATAACAAGAAGTTGAAACACCAAATCTTAAGGCCAAAAATAATAAATAAATTGAGGTATCAAGGTTGGTTGACATGAAATCCAAGCAAATGCACTCCTAGCACCTTTAATATGCTCACACGAGGCTCACAAACACTCAAAATGCATAATGCAAGATAAAGGAATCGAAAAAGCTCTCAGATTTTCAAGATATGGAATTTTGAATTTGAAAAGACCCTTGACCTTTTTATATCAGGCCCATTTGGTGACCAAGACTAACGTCACCGAACGTGTTCGAGGAATCGCCAACTGGAGCTTAAGCTTACCATGTTTCCCTAAATAAACACCAAACCTGAAGGCTGATTCAGTGGATCCAATAGAGTCCTCTTAGTGCACTTCAGTGAATCGCCCTTTAGAGTTCTGATTTTTTATGTTAACAGTACTCTTTTTCCATTTGTTCAAGCTTAGAAGGCGGACAAGAAGTAGTTCGTGTGATGCCTTCGGCGGATTTTCGTTTGGGTTTGTCATCGCCTATTCTTCCTTCTTTGATCGTCCAACTTCTTCTCAACCTGCACTTACAATGAACGTTATTTGAAAGAAGTAAAAACAAAAATAAAAACTTTGGTTGCCTCCCAAGAAGCACCTTATTTAACGTCATGACACAATATATTGGTCAAACTCAACAATCACTTTTGGGGTTCATAGTGTCACTAGGCAAAGTTCTCTTTTCCCATGGATTTAGATGTGTGACAATTTGATCCAGTTGTGTCTCCAGCAGCTTAATAGAAACTGAGTGTGAAGTCACCGTCTGAGATAAAGTGGAGAAGTCAGTTTTCAAATCCTTCAACACATTATTGCACCCTTCAACCATGTTGTAGATCCTTAGAAGCATGTCTTCCGCCCGGCTTCCTTCTAGCCCAGCTGATTCTTTTGGGAGTGAACGATCATGATTAGGCACGTATATTCTTTGTCCATCTCCCTATCTCTTCAATTTCCACCCCCAGTCTTTCCAACCACTATCTATTTCCTTGTTCCAACCTTGGTTCCCACCTTGTTGTTGATAATTATTGTGAGAACCCCCCCCCCCCTCCCCACTTGATTTCCTAAATATTGAACTTCCTCAATGTATAATGCCTCAATTTTGGCATCCTCCGGGCATTTCCCACTGTTGGTACCAATTGTATTCACCGACTTGATTCCATCTCCCATGACATGTTTGGATAACAAATCATCTAATACATTTAAAATTTTGAATTTGGTGACGGAGTTTAACCATCTTCGAGGGTGGAAAGAATTTTTCCAAGAATGCCTCAGTCAGCTCATCCCACAAAATAAGAGAATCATTTGGCACATCTGTCAACCATTGTGTAGCCTCTCTCGTTATAGAGAACGGGAATAACCTCAACCTTATGGATTCTTGGGAGATATTCTTTAACACAATTGCTCCACATACTTCCATGAAATTCCTAAGGAGCTCATGGGGAACCTCATGAGCTAGACCCAAAAATTCCTTTCATTTGGAGTAATTGTATCATAGTTCTGGTAATGTGAAACACCGTCCTCCCTTTTGTAGGAGCTATTCGGATTACTCTCGTGATTTGAATGATATTAACTGACATGTAATTGAGATCACCCATATTGTTGTTTTGACCATAGTGATTGTCATGGTCACTCATCTTGTCAACCTGCAAATCAGCCAACAACAACACCAAACAACAAATCTACTACAAATAAACCAAATTAAAATCTAATATCTCAATTAGAATTCTCAACCACCACTCCCTGGCAGCGGTGCCATTTTTTATAATACCCAAATAACCCTCCAAACCGATTAAAAGAGTGAGTGATCGTTGTCAGTAAAAAACTCAATGAAAAGTCGGGGTCGAATCCCACAGGAAATGATATATCATGGAGAATTCATTATCAAGAAATTTGGACTTTAAATCAGCTCATTTTTACTAGTTAGAAAAATTGGGTGGATGGTACCACCAACTTAATATAACGGTTTGGTTATCAAATATCACAATTAAACAAAAATTGAAACGAAATCAAGAGTTAACAAGTAATCTAGTTGTGCGGCGATTGGAAATTGACGTAACATAGGGGTCATTGTGCTGTTCTATAGTGATTTACATACATAAATAGGCTAAGTCATCTTCAATGACACTAATCTTCTTTCGATCTCAAAGCATCCTTGCATAGAATTTCTTTTCGGTCTCATCTAATTGTCAATCCTAAGCTATCCAATGCCTTACTCTCTGCTTTTTTTCAAGAATAAGACAAATAGATCCGACCAATAACCTCTATGTCAAGAAATCAGACATCAAACCTAAATTACTAGCATTGAACTAATTACCCACTCCAATTAATCTCTTTCGAGCATCAATCGAAGATCTAAAGTAGGAATTAAGTTTGTAACCTTAACCTATAATTTAACCCCATGGTAATTAGACCAAATTCGTGCATGAACAGCAACAACAAAGCATAGCACAATACCCACTACATTAAATCAACACCCAACCCCATTAGAGCACCTTTAGATCTTGGGTTTTTGTCACCCATCACAACAAGTAAATAAATTATACCTTCCATGACAGCAGCCATGGGTACCTTGAAATCAAGCAAATAAGAGTAAACCCACTTTGGATTTAACTTCAATTTATCAAATTCAAGTCTCAAATGGTAAAACCCCAAGAACTAGAAAAGTGTTCTTTCAAAAGTAAAATGTTCTCTCTTTTCAACTCTCTAATCTAACTTCTCGAATCTAACCTTTTGAATTAACTCTGTAAAAATTGTATCCTTTGAGTTATTTATACTTTCCAAAAATTTGGCCCAAAATTTACTTAATAACCAACTTGGCTACATTAGTCGGGCTTGCCGAACTCACTCAGCGAATCGCCCTTCGCTCCTCAGCTCGCCTTGTGAGGCTCTAGGCTTTAGGTGTTTCAACCTCAGTTGGCAGACTTGATCGGGTCAGCCTTTCATCTTTGCCGAATCGCCGAATACCACCTTAATACGCTGTTCTACCATTAACTCGTTGGCTTGCACATTGTCACTTTGGGAGATTTGCAGAAGAACCTTCGTTCTAACTCGGCACATCACCTTCTCGACTAGATTCCACCGACCTTCTTTGATAGACACAAGTGCTATGCACTGTCACTCTGGGCGAGGTCGTGCTCAGTTGGCGATCCGCCCTTCATGTTAAGTAGGAGATAATCAATGTTCACTTTGCATTTTTTTTTGTATTTTTGGTCATTCTTTCAACTTCAATCCTTGCCTTGTCCAATTGTCTTCATAGCTACAAATCATCAATATTTGATTAGAAAAGGACAAACTTAGGCATTGAGGACACTAATTATTAAGATAAATGGATCTAAAATGAGTGCAAATCTACCACTCATAAATATACTACTTTAAAACACTAAAAATGACTTAGAATAGGGCTAAAAAGATTAGAAAAGGGCCAAAATAACCCTGGAACATGTGCAAGAAGTTTCTAAAAAAATCACGACAACTCTTCACAGAAGGCTCAACGGTCCGTGGAACATCAACTCATATTAGTTGTACACATTAATAAAAATAGTTGTCCCAAATTACTTTTCAATTTATGAAATCAAGATATAAATAATAACATGTTTCTCATTTTCCTTTACATTTTATTCTTTTTAAAAGTGTTAACAAGCTTGTGAAGTTTCAGATCAGTGTTTTAAAAGGTGGGGGAATGAGGTGAGACAAGTAAGACGTTAACCCCGAGACACGGGGCCTAAGTCTTATGGATCCACGGGGCACAATCTCATGTATATTCAAATTTATAATTTTATTACTAAGATAATAACCAAAAGTAAAATTTTCAATTGATCTACAAATAAATTTTAATAAATAATATATAATATAGAGAAAAAAATATTATGATTTTTATTTGAGAAATGTATTAATAACCAATAATGAAGAGAAAAGTATTACAATTACTATTTGAGAAATATTATCACACCAATAATTAAAAAATACAATTTAAAGCAAAAAAAGTTTCAAAAACCAAAAATAAAATAATGCCCACGGTGTACGTTTTTACCCCCAGGGCTTATGTTTTTACGCTTGGAGCTTACCCCCTAATTCTAAAACTTACGCCCTATGGATCTACGTCTTCAATTTGCATCCCGGAGCATTTTTGGTATGCCCTACCCCAAGACTCATCCCAAAAAATATTTTTGAAAACACTGTTTCAGATAAAAAAATATTATGGGGTAAAGTACTAAAATTACCCTTCTTATTTATGATTTTTTAAGATCATGACAAGGAAAAATTAGATAACTAGTATGAAACTGAGGGAATAGTGTTTAATTAAATTTATGATCATTCTTAATTTTGAATTACTTCTTTTCGTTTGAATTAAAAATATTTTTCTCTATCTCCAAGAAATTATAAGGATTTAGCTTTGTCAACTTAATATTTGTGGCTATGAAATTTGACAAATTCTTTGATAGTCACGAAATTTGAATTGTTATGGGTATTACTAAATAATAGCTACAACTTTCAAATTGATAGCTTAGATTTGGTAGCAATAAGTATGTTTTCTTGTAGCGTTATACATTAAAGGTAATCTTAACAAATTTGGTGTACGATTGTTGATCAAACTTGCTGCTTGTGTAGTAAGTATGTATGACTAGAGTGATGAACATCTATCATTAGCTTGTTCTTTCTTAGAATAAGTGTGGATGAACATGCTTGGTTGTCGGGTGGTGACAAATCGAGGAGGTAACTCTTCCTACGCTTAGGGGCGTATCTAGAGGGGGTGTCGTGGGTTCACGTGAACCCATGCTCCCATCTCTAGATCATATACAGTAGAGTTATATTTCTTAAAAAATATATAAATATAGATGTGTGAACCCACGTTCAAAGTATCATATAATAATGCCATGATGATTGGGTGCACCTCTGTAGGTGAGGATAGATAGTTAAATCATATATATATGTTGTCTTTTTGAGTGACACCTCGCTAAGTGGTTATCGGTTACACGTTTTGTCACGACCCAAACCGTTGTGATTGGCACTCACACTAACTTTCCGGTGGGAGAACCACTACTACAGCCCAAACCAAGCAACTAAACCAAAACTAAGGCATTTAAGTTACGAAAGCAAGTTAAATACTAAGGAAATAAATAGAGTTCCCATAAACTCTAACAATATTCTAACAATAATAAACTAACAATGCGGAAGTAATGCCTAGAACCTGAAACTCAATGTACCAAACCATCTAACAATGAACCAAGTCTAACCAAGAAGGGATACAACCCCAACTAATGTACTAATAACTAATAGAACTACCTAAGTCCGAAATGTGGACATAGACGAAAGGAGAACTCATGACAGCCCAGAAGAATTGGCACACCCTTGAATTTGAACGACGATCACTGATCTCCTAAACGAGGTCTGTCAGTACTCGTTTGAAGATGCCCTGTACACAACAAAAATAAGAGCAAGTGCAGTATCAGTACACAACCACAGTGTACTGGTAGAATCACGCGGCTATCTCACTAAGTGCAACATACATTAGTCAATACAACAATATAATCACATGCACGTATCGAACATATACAATACTATAAACATTTACTAACAACAAACAACTTCACATATCGCAAGATACACAATTATATCAAATTATTGGTCCTCTCATGGAATCCAAACCCAAATAGTTAGCATACTGGAACGTGGTACCCGATCCAATGATTATGTCGGAACGTGGCAACCAATCCCATAATTATGCCGGAACGTGGCAACCGATCCAAGTTAATTATGCCGGAACGTGGCAACCGATGCATTCAACACACCACAATCACAATCACAAGTATATCCTCAAGATCATACAATTAAGTCATGATTTCAGGGTAACCATCATTCATCTATCTCATTTATAAGAAGTGTGATCAATAATGCAACATTCATATACATACATGTATCATAATGAAGCAAGAACAAACATATATCACAAAATCATAGAATCACAACCATCACCTACCTCGAAACAAACTTGAAACCCTAAGAAACTTGATCCTTCCCTTTTCGGATTCGTTCCACTTGTTCTTGGTCTACAAACAATCAATATAATACAGGAATCAATAAACAATCACTAATTACCCGAATTACTAATAATTCTATGAACCCTAGATCATACCCATGATCCCAAGTATTCAAAATTGGGTTGTTTCCACCATAGAATCTATATTAAAACCCTCCCCCATCGATAATTACCCATTCTATTATGTTCAACGGATTGAAAAATGGATTCGGGGAGGGAAAAGCTTACCTTTAGCCTCAAGAACGGTAGAAAACTGTTAGGAGTCGCCTAGGGTTCATTCTTTAGCTCTAAAAATTGAAAACTGCAAAATAAGGTCGTCTAGGGGTTTATTTACGACTTTAATTCGCATCTGGCCCGCCACAGCGGCCCTCACCCTCCTACAGCGGCCCCACCAGAGCGCCAAAGCAGCTTAAACAAAACAGTAAGCTATTTAAAGAATTCCAAAATCCTCATTTCACAACGCACCTCTAACCAACGACGCTCAGAAAATACCCTTCACGTTAAGATCAATTTCGGGAGTTCTACTCGCCCGAATTCAATTCTGTAAAGTCGTACGTGTTCCTTAACGACTTATCTAACTACTCATGTATTCAAAATCATAAATGAGTCAACTGATTGTTACCATATTTCCCTACACCTTAATGACTCCGATTTCATCCAAATCTGGACTAGGTTGGGAAAATCTAAATACTTCGAAAAAGTTTTCCAACCCAAAATTTTTCCCCATTGGCATATCTATAACGACGGAAATAGGTCGTTACAATAAATACCAATTTACCAATCACTCGTCCTCGAGTGACACTTAGGAAAAAGAGGCTAAGGAAATAACGAAGTAGTACCTATATTGACAAACAATTGGGGATACTTGTCTTGCATGTCCCTCTCGATTTCCCAAGTAGCTTCCTCAACTGGACGATATCTCCTTAGTTCTCAACTTGCGCACATCACGATCAAGAATTGCCACCGGTTCCTCCTCATATTGGAGGTCCTTGTCTAACATAATTAATTCCCATTTAATGATATAATCCCCGTCACCATGATACATGGACACATGAAATATAAGATCAACACCCGATAAATTAGGAGGCAAAGCCAATCTATACGCTACCGGTCCTACACATTCAAGAACCTCAAAGGGACCAATGTATCTAGCACTTAGCTTACCTTTCTTAACAAATCTCATCACCACTTTCATGGGTGATACCTTAAGAAGAATATTTTCACCGGTTTGAAACACCATGACTCTTACCTTATGATCTGCATACTTCTTATATCTACTCTGGGCTGCGAAAGGCTTAGCTTGAATACTTATCACTTTATCTTAAGCATCCTTCACTAAATCAACCCCCAAAGGCTTCACATCCCCAGCCTCAAACCATCTTATGGGTGATCTACGTCCCCTCCCATAGAGTGCCTCAAATGGTGCCATATCTATGTTGCAGTGATAACTATTATTATAGGAGAATTCACACAAAGGTAGGAATTTATCCCAATGCCCTCCAAAGTCGATCACACATGCCCTCAACATGTCTTCTAATACTTGAATAGTCCTCTCTGACTGTCCGTCTGTCTGTGGATGGAAGGTTGTACTAAAAGTGAGTTATGTGCCCAATTCATCATGTAATTTCCTCCAAAACTTGGATGTGAATTGGGTACCAAGTTCTGAGATGATAGAGAGGGGCATCCCATGCAACCTCACTATCTCTTTCACATAAACTTTAGCCAATTGTTCAGCATTATAATCTATTCTTACCGGAATAAAATGGACTGACTTGGTCAATCTATCAACTACTACCCAAATAGAATCAAACTTCCCCAAAGTCTTGGAAAGACCAACCACAAAATTCATGGTTATTATTTCCCACTTCCATTTCGGAATTGGCATTCTCTGAAGCAAACCTGCAGGCCTTTGATGTTCATACTTCACTTGTTGACAATTTGGACACTTCGCCACAAACTCCGCTATAAATTCGCTTCAAATCTCGATACATCTTGGTCACACCCGGATGAATTAGAATATCGCAAACCATGAGACTCTGCCAACAAGTTCTCAATCAAGTCATCTACTTTAGGAACACATATTCTCCCTTTAAAATTGAGCACACCATATGCATCAAGAGTGGTCTCGTGTGCCTTACCATTCGCAGTCTTCTTCCTAAGCTCCTCCAAATTCTCATCCTCAAATTTTTTGGCGTTGATCTCCTCAATAAATGTGACCGTTACTTAAATACTAGCTAACATCCCACCTCTAGATGCCCAAATGCATGAACTTGGACTCTAAGGTCTGAATTTCCTTAGCCAAAGGTCGCTTGGTTACACTTAGGCAAGCTAAACTACCCATACTCACCGCCTTCCGACTCAAAGCGTCTGCCACTACATTAGCCTTACCCGAATGATATTGAATGGTGACATCATAATCTTTAAGTAACTCCATCTACCTTCGCTGTCTCAAATTCAGATCCTTTTGAGTGAACACATGCTGCAAACTACGATGATCAATAAATACCTCACATTGAACATAATAGAGGTAATGTCGCCAGATCTTAAGATCAAATACTACCGTTGCCAACTCCAAATCATGTGTTGGATAATTTCTCCCATGCACCTTCAATTGGCACGACGCATAGGCTATAACATTCTTATCTTGCATTAACACCGCGCCCAACCCAGAATGAGAAGCATCACAATAAACTATAAAATCCTTACCTTCAACCGGTAACACTAGAATAGGTGTGGTGGTTAAGATAGTCTTCAGCTTTTGGAAGCTCTCCTCACATTTTTCAGTCAATTCACATGGTATCTCATTTTTGTCAAATTAGTCAAGTGAGTGGCAATAGAAGCAAAGTTCTTCACAAATCGACGATAATAGCTAGCGAGCCCCACAAAACTCTTAACTTCCGTCACGGAGCTAGGCCGAACCCAATTCTTAACCGCCTCAATCTTTTGAAGATCCACCATTACCCCTTCTTTCGAAACTACATTCCCCAAAAATGCAACAGAAGTCAACCAAAATTCACACTTAGAAAATTTTGCATACAACCTTTGTTTCCCAAGAACACCCAAAACAATACGAAGATGGTCGGCATGCTCTTCCTCACTCTTTGAATAGACCAAAATATCATCAATAGAGAATATAACAAATGAATCAAGGAATGGTTTGAATATCCTATTCATTAAACTCATGAAAGTTGCAGGCGCATTGGTCAAACCGAAAGATATGACCAAAAAGTCATAATGTCCATAGCGAGTCCTAAATGTCGTCTTGGGCACATCCTCAGGCCTAATTTTCAACTGATGATAACCTGACCTTAGATCAATCCTAGAGAAAACTGATGCACCTTGCAATTGGTCAAAAGATCATCTATTCGAGGCAAAGGATACTTGTTTTGAATAGTGACCCTATTCAATTTCCGGTAATCTATACACATTCTCATACTACCATCTTTTTTCTTAACAAACAAAACTGGGGCACCCCATGGGGAAGCACTAGGTTGAATAACTCCCTTATAAAGAAGCTCTTGGATTTGAGCCTTAAGCTCTCTTAATTCCGCCAGAGCCATACGATATGGAGAAATAGAAATAGGACGCGTACCAGACTCTAAATCAATGCAGAAATCTATATCTCTATCCAGAGGCATACCAGGCAAGTCACTAGGAAACACTTCTCTAAATTCTGACACCATAGGAATAGACCCAATGGATGGAGCCTCAATCTCAACATCCCTAATATGAGCCAAAGAAGCAAAACAACCCTGTCCTATCAATTTATTAGCCCGAATGGAGGATATGATCTTAGTTCGATTAGGCTTGTACACCCCTTCCCACTCTAATTTTTGCCTTCCCGGAATTTCTAGAGTTACAGACTTACTATTAAAATTAAGCACAACATAATAGGGGGACAACAAATTCATGCATAAGATTATATCAAAATCAGTCATATCCAAAATCACCAAATCAGCCCAAATCTGAAAACTCATAAACAAAATAGGACAAGCACGATAGACATGAGTGACTATGCCTGACTCTCCAACTGGGGTAGAAACATGGATAGAGGCATCAAGTATATCACAAATCATATCAAACTCTGAGGCAAATCGCACATATACATAAGAATAATTAGAACCCGGATCAAATAACACATTAGCCATCCGGTCACAGACAAGAATAGTACCTGTAATCACTGTGTCAGACGCCTCTGCCTCATTCTTTCCCGGAAAGGCATAACACTAAGCCCTATCATCTTGACGAACCACTTCCCTGCCTGGTTGCACATTACCTCTGTATGCATACCATTTCCTCTACCTCCATGGCCTCGCTGATTACCTCATCGCCCACCTTGTGGACGCCCTCGACCATTATTACCACTTCCCGTGGGTACCACTTCTCTAGTCTGCTGCTGCGCAGACTCAAACACACGTGGGTGGGGACAATCTCTCCTCATATGCCCAGGTTCTCCACAGTTGTAACAAGTACGATCAAAAGATGGTATGCCGCTCGTCGAAGGCGCGACTCCCTGGCTATCCTAAAAATTATGAGATGAATTTTTCGAGTAACTACCAGCAGAGGCGGGCATAGCGGACTAAATTGGCTTGGCTGCAAGCGTTGGCCTTTCGGACCCCTTGGAATAAGACCCTTGAAAGTTACCCGAGTTCTTGGCCCTTTGTGCCCATGTCTTAGCTTGATTGTCTCGCCTCACCCCCTCCACTTTCTTAACATAGTCTGTTACTTCATTGAAGCTCCTCCCTGCAGAAGTCATATGAACAGATAATACTTGCAACTCAGAATTTAGTCCCCTAATAAATAACCAGATTCTCTCTTCCTCAGTAGTCACCAATTAAGTAGCATATCTAGACAAAGCATGAAACTTGGCCTCATAAGCAACCACAGTCATATCACCTTGCTCCAAAGCCATGAACTCATCCTTCTTGCGATCCTTCAAAGTCCTAGGCACATATTTCTCCAAAAACAGAGCATGAAATTGGGTCCAAGTAAGTGGAGGTAAAGTAGAAGATTTGCATTCCATATAAGCTCTCCACCACTGCTTAACCTCACCTTGAAGTTGAAAGGACACAAACTCAACTCCATGTTGATGGATAATTCCTAACTTATGAAGCCTCTCATAGCAATCTAAGATGAACCATAACCATCCTCATTCTCAGAACCAAGAAACACAGGAGGCTTTAGCTTCAAAAACTTAGTCAACATTTCATGTTGTTTACCAGTCATAGCAGAACCCAACAAAGGACAGAAGAAAACATCATTACCTCCAGTCCCACCACCTTGGGCACAGTGCTAGCAACAGGAGGGTTAATAGGAGCTTGGGTTGCTTGAGCAGAAGGAAGCACTCCAGGACCAACTAACCCTTTCAAGAATGACATAATTTGTCAAGCTAACACTGGGTCTATAGGGGGAACATCAGTAGTCTCAGCCTGTACCTCTTCCTCTTGTCCCACATCCTCAACATTCTCAACATCAACATTCTCTGCTTCAATCTCTTCATGATGCGCAGGAGGGTTCTCATTCACAGGAGCATTCTCAACAGGAGCTTCATTTCCAGTAGGTGCTACTCTTCCACGGCCTCTACCCCTAGCTCTTTCTCTACCCCTTCCTCGATCGCAAGCTCTCGCTGTAGATTCCTCAGCTGGAGCATTGACGGGAGCTACGGGTCTGACGACGTTGTATCTAGTGTTAACCATCTGCGGACAGAAGAGTGAAGGAGGTTAGATACTAATTTGAATCGACAGATACCAATTGGAATCAAGTTATAGCACGAAAGGAGACGAGAAAATAAAGAGATTTCCTAAAGTCCTATAGCCTCTCGAAGAAAAGTAAAGGCATCCCCGTACCATTCCATAAGACTCTACTAGACTCATTTTGGTACATCGAGCTCAACGAACCTAGGCTCTGATACCAACTTTGTCACTACCCAGACCATCGTGCACACTAACTTTCCGGTAGGAGAACCACTACTACAACCCAAACCAAATAACTAAACCAAAACTAAGACATTTAAGTTACGGAAGCAAGTTAAATACTAAAGAAATAAATAGAGTTCCCATAAACTCTAACAAAAGTCTAACAATAATAAACTAACAATGCAGAAGTAATGCCTAGAACCTGAAACTCAATGTACCAAAACATCTAACAATGAACCAAGTCTAACCAAGAAGGGATACAACCCCAACTAATGTACTAATAACTAATAGAACTATCTAAGTTCGAAATGTGGACATAGACGAAACGAGAACTCATGGCAGCCCGGAAGAATTGGCTCACTCTTGAATTCGAACGACGATCACTGCTCTCCTAAGCGAGGTCTGTCAGTAGTCGTTTGAAGATGCCCTGTACACAATAAAAATAAGAGCAAGTGCAGTATCAGTACACAACCACAGTGTACTGGTAGAATCACTTGGCTATCCCACTAAGTGCAACATACATTAGTCAATACAACAATATAATCACATGCATATATCGAATACATACAATATTATTAATATTTACTAACAACAAACAACTTCACATTTCTCAAGATACACAATTATATCAAATCATTGGTCCTCTCATGGAATCCAAACTCAAACAGTTAGCATACCGGAACGTGGTACCCAATCCAATGATTATGCCGAAACGTGGCAATGGATCCCATAATTATGCCGGAACGTGGCAACCGATCCAAGTTAGTTATGCCGGAACGTGGTAATCGATCCATTCAACACACCATAATCACAATCACAAGTATATCCTCAAGATCATACAATTAAGTCATGATTTCATGGTAACCATCATTCATCTATCTCATTTACAACAAGTGTGATCAATAATTCAACATTCATATATATACATATATCATAATGAAGCAAGAACAAACATATATCACACAATCATAGAATCACAACCATCACCTACCTCAAAACAAGCTTGAAACCCTAAGAAACTTGATCCTTCCCTCTCCAGATTCGTTCCGCTTTTTCTTGGTCTACAAACAATCAAATATAATACGGGAATCAATAAACAATCACTAATTATCAGAATTACGAACAATTCTATGAACCCTAGATCATGTTCATGATCCCAAGTATCCAAAATAGGGTTGTTTCCACCATAGAATCTAGATCAAAACCCTCCCCCATCGATAATTACCCATTCTATTACGTTCTACGGATCGAAAAACAGATTTGGGGAGTGAAAAGCTTACATTTAGCATCAAGAATGGTGGAAAATTGTTAGGAGTCGCCTGGGGTTCATTCTTTAGCTCTAAAAATTGAAAACGGCAAAATAAAGTCGTCTAGGGGTTTATTTACGACTTTAAGTCGTGTCTGTCCCGCCACAACGACCCTCACCCCGCTACAGCCGCCCTGCCAGAGCGATAAATTCCAGCGCCAAAGCGGCTTGCACGAAACAGTGAGCTATTTAAAGAATTACAAAATCCCCATTTCACAACGCACTCTAACCAACGACACTAAAAAAAAACCCTTCACGTTAAGATCGATTTCGGGAGTTATACTCGCCCGAATGCAATTCTGTAAAGTCATACGGGTTCCTTAATGACTTATCTAACTACTTATGTAATCAAAATCATAAATGAGTCACCCGATTGTTACCAGACTTCCATACACCTCAATGACTCCGATTTCGTCCAAATCTGGACAAGGTTGGGAAAATCCAAATACTACGAAAAAGTTTTCCGACCTAAAAATTTTCCCTGTTGGCATTTCTATAACGACGGAAACAGGTCGTTACACTTTTGGCATTTCAATTAATTTTTCTTTTGTTTTTTTCCTTTAAGCTTCCAAAAATTTTAAGTGTGTTGCATTGAAAATTCCTAAAAAATTAGTGCTGTAAATTTTTTATATAATTAAATTAAATGTGTATATTAAAATTTAAAACTAGTAGTATTATATATTTTGTACCTATAACTTTCAAAATTTAATTGTTCATATTGAGAACCTAAAAGTCAAACCGATCAAATTTATATTTAATATGTATTTTTTCGTAATCGTGCACCCATCTTGTCAAAATCTTGGATACGCCTCTGGGGGCTGGGCTCATATGTTTTAGAATGGTGCAAGCAGGATGCATCTACCATATCTAGCATGAAAGGAATATCAGGTTATAGCAACAAAAGAATTCTATAGGGGGTTATGAAACTAAAGCTTGGAGGACAATTAGAGAAGTTGAATTTTATTATCTTGCATAATGCTTAATTAGGTTCCATGAAAATGTTATCACACTTGGATAATTGGTACTGTAAATATTTACTTTGATTAAAAAAAAAAAAAAAAAGAGTTAGTTACCCAGAAAAAGAGGTGAAAGTGTTTGATTTCTAAATACATAAGATAACCAAAACTAATTCATATTACAGGGATGTATATCATAATTAACTCTCCAATTCAGTAATGATCATTGTTTCTTCATAATTAGTATTAATATCATTATATTATATTGTTCAGTAGAAAAAGAATTGGTGTTTGGTATGAAGGAAAATGTTTACTATGAAAAATATTTTCCATGAAAATGTTTTCTTGAAAAATAAGTTGGTTTCTTGAATGTTTGGTTGACGAGTGAAAAATATTTTATAGTGTTTAATTGGTGAATGACAAATATTTTCTAGAAAATATATTTTTTTTGGCTAAAGTGTAAAATAATAATAATACGTTTTTGGAAAATAGTTTCTGAACCAAAAACCAACCTCAATAATTGATTTAGCACCCAACCAAACACTTGAATTGGGACACAATTCAGATGACCAATTCGAGACCCAATCCTAGACTTCACATCGAATCCCGACCTGAGATCTGATATTCGGACTAGGACATAGCCCTGACCCTAACACCTAAACCAGGACACAACCCTAATGATCGATCAAGGATCTGACCCCGATGACTAATCCAAAACTCAATCTCGACACCCGACTTAGAACTTGAATTTTGGAAATGACTCGAAACTCGTCCTCCACTCCCGATCCAGGATTCGACTTTCTAACCAAAACACAATCTGACTTCCAAATAGAGACTTGACCCCGACCCCTAACCTCGATGATTTAACCAATAGTAGGACTCGACGCTGACACCCCATGTGAATAGGGATGGCAATGGGGCAGGGCGGGGTGGGTTTAAGGATATGTAGAGCGGGGCGGGTTTAAGGTTGTGTGGGGATGGTCGGATGCGCGGCGGTTTGAAGTGGATTTTAAAAAATATTATTGTGGGGCGGGGTGGGTTGTGGGTAAATGTGATTTTATGTGGGTTCAAACTTAATTTTAACTTTTTACATGTTATAAGAGTGATAAAACATTATTTATTAAGATAATTTTATTAAAGCTACTAAAATATTCAAGATAAAAAATAAAAATGGTTCAATAAAACACAATACAATTTTTTTACATGTTTCCAATTGACCTCTAAAAAATAAAATTTTAATCACTATCCTATTAAATTAATACAACTTATTGAAAAAATGAATTTATTTTTATGAATTTTATTTTTAGTATCAAACGTAACTAGAAAAAGACAATATTAAAAAAATTATGCGGGGCGGGTCTATGCGGGGTGGGGTGGGGGTTGAAAATGAAAAGAGTTGTTTTGCGGGGCAGATTAAAAAATTTGCGGGTTAAGCTCAACCCGCATCACCCCCCGCCCTACACCGCCCCATTGCCATCCCTATATGCGAAAATCAACTTTGAACCGAGACCTAACCTCGACAATGACCTGAGACTCAACCCCAACACCCGACCCGATATCCAACCCCGACTCCCATTTAGAACCCAACTTCCAAACCGGGACTCGACTCCGACCCTTGACCCTCAACCCCAATTACTTATTTGGGACCTAATCCCTACATCAGACCCAAAACTCAAATTTCAAATTGAGACCCAACTCTATTACCCGACAAACGATCCGACCCTAACTCCTGATCTATGACCCAGCTTCTGAATTTAAATCTGACCCCGACACCCGACCTTAACGACCTATTCGAATCTGAATCCAACATTTGATTTGGGATTCGACCTTAACGACCTATCCGAGTCTGAATTCAACACTTGATTTGGGACTCGACCTCGACTTTCAACTTAAAATCCGACTCCGACACCCAACTCAAAATCCCACCCCGACACCTAACTCAGGACTTGAGCCCGACATCTGATTTGAAATTTAACCTCGAATCCTGATCCATGATCTGACACCGAAATCGGGTCCCATCCTACACAAAATTTGTAAGTTGTGTCTCGCATTGAGGTCGGGAGTCGAGTCCCAAATTGAGAATCAAGAATCGGATCTTGTATTAGTATCGGGAATTGGTACTCGACACTTGAGTTAGGATGAAAAGCTGAGATGTGAGGTTTTAAAAGAGTTTTAGAAAATGTTTTCCTTAATTTTTGGAGACAAGTCATTTTCCCTTAAATTTGAGAAAAATAAGTTGATTTGTAAAATATTTTCCAAAACATGAGAAAATTGGAATATTCCTTCCTACTCAATCTTCTAATAGCTTTTCATGAGATTGCAACTCCCTAGATATTTTGATCCAAAAAAAACTACAAAGTGAAAGTGCTTCTCCCTCAACTTTTTTTATATCATTGATCTACCTAAATGAGCACCAAACATAAAAAAATATGTTCTCCCAGAATTCTCACTATCACATACAAGGAGAAATGAAACAATTATAAACTTGTATCCAGGAAGAGTTAAAACAGCAAACAAATATCCTATGCTCATTCGCAACTGTAGGCAAGCAAATGGTTAGAGGCATGTGTAGAGAACTATCATTAATTTCATTGAACTCTACTGGGGACATAAAATACCAGCTTCTTTCACTAGCTTCTCACTCAAAGCTGAAAGTTGTGCCATCTCTGAATAAACTTCAGCAAGACACTCAAAACTGCTAGAGACATTTGCTGCAGTTTCTGGGATGTCAACCAACAAAAGGCTGCTATCATAGTCAGCCTCAATGGTCAAACTAGCTTTATTCAAAAGGTCACGGCTGAGTTCAGCGAGTTTCTGGAGAGCACTGGTTGCAGCTTCAACTTCCAATTGAGCTCCCTCGAATTGGAGCTTTTCAACTGCCAGATCTCCAGTGCTCTTTTCACCTGTTCTTTCCTGTGCCAAAACATAAGATTGCCTTAGGCCATCCGCGTCCCGGGTCATATTCTTCATTTTATTTATTTCTTCCTCCCTATCATTTAATTTTTGACGAACTATTTTGAGCTCCTGCTCTTTGAGTTCAAGAGCTCTTTGTGCTGCAAGAGAATCCATTTCTCTACTCCTCAGGCTTTCTCTGGTTAACTCAAGTTCATTTTCAAGCTGGTTTTTGTGCCACCTAAAAGCATCAGTTGGTTTCTCCACCAGCTGAGATGACCACATTTCATCTGTGTGACTGAGTGGGCTCAACACGTCATCCTTAACAGAAATAACCAATTTGTTAGTCAGGGCTACCATATGTTCCACAACGGTCTCAGCTTCTGAATATTTCATTTTTGTATCATTTAACTCAAGTTGCATTATCTGCATGGATTCCTCTTTTTCTTTCAACATACTTGTTGCCTGAATAAGTTGCTGTTCTTGACTGTTCATGTTCACCCTCAGCTCAGCTATTTCCTGATTTAGTTCATCTAATGTCTTTCTTGAATCCAGAAGTTCCTTATCTTTTTCTTCCAACATCAGCTGAAGAGAAGCGCACTGAGACTTCAAGTGCTGAATCTCTAATCTAGCATCTACTAGCTCTGACTCTTTAACCTGAAGAAGATTCTGTGTTTCTCCGAACTCTGCACTCTTACAGTCAAGCTCCTCCTGGAGAGCAGATTTTTCATTGATAGCTACATGCAGAGAAGATTTCTTAATATTATTCTCAGTCTGCAACTCTTCAACGAGCTCCTTTTCTATGGATAAATCCCTCTCAAGTTCTTTGTTTCGAGCTTCAGCAACCGTAAGTTGCACTTTCTCATTCTCTACCTCATTTTGAGCTTCTTTCAAACTTGTCTTGTAAGACATAACACTTCTTCTCTGCTCTTCAAGTTCTTCGAGACGATCTTCTAATAGATTTTCCTGCTCTTCCATTTTCTTTCTAGAGGATGTCAAAGCTCTCTGAGATGAGACTAACTCAGACCTTACATCGGCAAGTAGCTTCTTGACTCTTCTGAAATCCTCAAGGGACCGATTTGCTTCTCCACCATATTTAGATGTTTCCTCTTCCAATTTCTTCATTTCTTGCTTTGCTATGAGCCAATCCATTGCCTGCTTCTCCAAATTGGTTTTGGAAACTTTAAGTTTCTCTTCTTCGGTTTTCTGCATCGTCAAGAAGACTTGTAGCTCTTTCTCTTTCTCTTGAATTTCTCTTCGGAGATTTTGTAGTTCAACCTCCTGTCTTTGAACTACTTCATTTGCTGTATCGAGTAGTTCACCCTTGGTTCTGAGTTGTGATTCAGTATTAGCCGCTTCATCACTTTTATTCTTCAACTCAATCATCATTTTATTTATTTCATCTTCTTTTGAAACTAGGGCTGTTTGCGCAGCAGATATCTCCTGATCTATCTCGTTGAAACGAAACTTTAGATCTTCAATTTCTGCAGCTTGAGATACTAAGATCAGATTAGCCTGCCTTAGCTCATTTTCCAGTTTTTCCTGCCTAGAATTAGCAGCTGCCATCTCCTCCACACGTTGCTCCAATTCTATCTTTGCACAGTTTAATTCATTGTACTCCATCAATACTTTTCTCTCTGTATCTTGAATATCTTCTTCCTTTTTCTTCAAGGCTGTAAGAGCATCCTGCAAATCCGACTCTAGCTTACCAAGATTTAGTATAAGCTCAGCAACCTGAGGAAAATAAATATTTCTGCCAATCTGTTGTTCTAGTTTCTGGGTCTGGGCAAACAACCTCTCAAGAAGAACCCTAGCCGGCTCAGTTGCTTCATCGCCGGTGATATTTGATTTCTTGTTATCCAAGACAGACCTGACAATTCTTGAGGAAGGACCCCGCCCATGATGAGCTGTCATAAGCACTAATCTCTTCTTCCATTCGAGCCTCATAAAACAGAACTGTACACAAAGAGATGTCAGTAATTACACCACAATATTATCACGTGTAGAGCTTCCTACTTTTATGAAAGACAAACCTGTCATCTATTCCATGGGACTCCCAGCACAATTCATACAGTAGTATTAACAGACCAGTGATAAGCAAGTGAAGATGTATAAGACAAAGGCACAATTGGAGAAGAATTCCTATGCACAAGTTCAATTTGGTAGTACGGGTAAGATAACTGAATTAGTTTTACTCCACAGTAGTCAGTACAGTGTATTTTCTCCAGTATATATGCAAGAAAGAGGCTCATAGTTAATCTCTTAATTTTTCTTCTTTAGCTTCCCTTATTTTTCCTTTTGTAAGACAAGGTGAAATAAATCAACAGGGGAAACCATTGATATATTTCATTTTTCACCTCCCCATCCATCCCCACAACTCTTGGTGAAGAAATAAGAATAAGAGATGTCTTGTATACTCTTGTTATGGTTTCTCACATCCCATGGTCACAACAATTTGTTACTTCCTTGTTCAGACTATATTTTAACGTTCACTCATACAACAAATGGTCACTGATAAAGTAGAATGGATATAGAAAATTCATATATTTGACCAACTAGTTTGGGATTGAATACGCAATAGACGAAAAAACATATGAAAACTATAACGGCTTAAAAATAAAGATAATATTTTCTAATCTAGGAAGAAGATATAAGAAAATAGGTGACAATCTAAGTTTAATGTTAGCAAAAGAGACGGTAAAACTAGAAGATAGTTTAACTGCTATGATAAGAATAACAAAAGAAAATGAAGAAATAGATAGAAAAACGGAAATTGAAATTAGACTGTGTAGCAGATATAAATAAAACAATCCAATTATGGATGGGATACATATCAAAACGATTAATAGATAACAAGATAGTAATAGCAAAGGGACCAGGATACATAGAAAGAACGCTTATAGGAATAGTAAAATTATGGCTACAAAATTTAACAAGTGATCGATCGATTTCATCCAAACTCACTGAAATAAATCATTATGGAACATTTATATCACAACAACTTTCATGCAAGATCCATCAACATAAATGCAATTGTATACTTTCACATTCCAAAAAGGTGAACCTTATTTCAACCTCCAAAGAAAATTATAAAGCTGTAAT
The DNA here is from genome assembly GCA_029582545.1 of Solanum lignicaule. Lineage (NCBI taxonomy): Eukaryota > Viridiplantae > Streptophyta > Magnoliopsida > Solanales > Solanaceae > Solanum > Solanum lignicaule. Next base: position 12,000 of record JAJOOF010006600.1, on the reverse strand, counting down.
AACCAAATAGAATCCTATCTACACAGTTGATGACCATATCAGCTACATCCTAATTAGAGAGATGTCCGAGAACTGAGATCTGTTCTTTGGAGTTAACATCACTCCGAACCATTTTAAGAAGCAAAAATATTTTTGCCAACATGACAAATGCTGAGAAGAACAAAAGTGCTTGGACACAATTATGGATGTTGAAGCACTATTTATGTATCTCCATGACCAAATTTGTCTACTATGCAATCTCTCTCTAAATTCAGATATTAGTACTAAAATTTTACTCTTCTCCACTCAAACATTAAACATTAATTGTTCCAATCCTTAATTCCTTATTTTACTTTACAGATTTTCACAACAATTCCAATCTGGTTAATATTTGATTGAATGAAACAAAATAACCACCAATATTACGTATGATCATGTATCTAGTTATAAACCACATCCATCTCTTATCACTACTAATAGTAATATGAAATAAAAGAGCAATCGGAAACAATTTAGAGTTGTAAATCAGTGCTAGCGGCAGAACTCGTAAGTTCCTTCTTTGAATTGTTACCTAAACCGTTAGCAAACCTGTGCAATTTACTCTATAAAGGAAGGTTGTAAAGACATCTATATACCTAATCTTTTCCAACATTAACAATTTATTTATTTATTTTTGCAGAAAAAGCAAAAGATCCCATTGAAGAAATTGAAATGTAGGAAAATGTAAAAAAAATTACTCTGTGAACAGAATAAATAAGGAGAAAACAACAACAAAAAAAAAGAAGAGACTTTCACCTCCGTTGGCTGGCAAAGAGAGGAAAACGATAAAGTGGCGCGCGGTAAGGCTGGCAACGCCATACTTCACCTCAAAAGCACATCTGCTATTTCATAAAACTTCATAAATAATATGTATATGAAGCTCGAGGTCATGTATCAATGGCGGAGTTGCAGAGGGCTCACGTTAGCAGAACAAATAGGCAAATGGTAAGTTGCGCTGTGTCACAAGGTATGTGGTGTACCAGTTGAGAAAAAAAGAAAAAAGAGGATTTACGTGTGTGACGATGAGTGAATTAGTGGGGCAACAGATTCCATCTCATTTTTATATGTTTCCAAAGACTTCTTCTTCTTAGAGGTCGGACTCCGACACGTCACAAACATAAATGTTGAGTTTCATCGGGGGTATTTCTTCTTCCTAATAATAGTTGTCCGAAAAACTATTTTGACGTGTTCAATAGTATTTAGTAATTTTATTCTTAGTTTCTAATTTACTCTTATCATTGATTATAATTATATTCAAAAGATGATATAGTAAAATTAATCTTATATTTATAATTTTTTAAGAAGTATGCAAAGTTAATAATGAATAAGTATTATTAGACAGAGAAAATATATGTCAAAGATGTCTAAAATTTGTGAATTTTCTAAGTTTTATGATTGAATAAATACTTCAAATGTTAGATTGCATTACTAAGAGTTTGTCTCGATTAGCTTATTTTAAGTATTTTAAAGTTAAAATAGATTTAAAATACGCTTGGTGTATTTGGATAAGTTTTTTAAAAAAATGCTTATAAGCATTTGATTTTAAGTTATTATAATAATAATAATAATAAAATAATAATAATAAAGAAGCTAAAAGTCAAAAGCCAATCCAAACATGGTCTATAATTTAAAAAAAATTATCGAACACTTGAAATGCAATAAAAAATATCATTTTTAATCATAAAACGCACCGGATTGTGACCCAATATATTTCTTACGTACAAAAGATTGATGATTATAATTCAATTGAGAACTACTTATTATGATTTTTTCAATTCGAGCAAGCTAATTTCTACAAGTTCTTCCGAATACAAGAGAAAGACATATTAAAAATCCAATTGATAAACCCTAGTAGAAATCTTGGAAAAGGATAAAAAAAATGCTCTCTAGAAACCCTGCTGTCAAACCCTAGTTTTGAATATTCACCGAAGTTATGGCCATCTTGGTCGTTGGCTAGCTTCCATTGGAGGCTGGGCCAACATACCATTGAAGATGACATATGCTTATGCTATAAAACCCCCTCCTCAAACTCAATACAAACTATTACCATTGAAACAAATTGCTTATCTGCATGGGGAGCCGGGAATAATGTTGGAAGAAGAGGTGGTGAATCAGATGATTATCAATACAGATCTACACTACGTTGTGATAGGAATATTCTCCTATGAATGGCCCTGATACTCAAGATCTACGACGAATTATTCTGATAAAATGTGAGCTAAAAGGAGAGGTAACCATTGGGCTGCTAAGTAATAGACATATATTGATTAAGGCAACAAGACTAAATGATTATGTGAATTTATTATCAAAGCCTCAATTTTACATCACACATAATTACTCGTCTTATCAATGCGAACACTCAAATGGGATCCATGCTTCGATCTGGCAGAGGAGATATCAATGGCAATAGCCTGGATCTCTTTTCTAAATTGCCACCTAATTTTTTGGGAAGGAAGCAGTGTTTTATTTGGTAACAACAATTGGAAAATCCTTGCAAGTGGACTTGGCTACTCAGAAAAAAACTAAACCAAGTTGTGCAAGGGTCAAAGTGGAAGTAGATCTACTTGGGGAAATCCCAAAAAGAATCGACATTGGTGTGAGGATGAAATTAGGAGAAGTGAAAGAAAGGTGGATATACATGAAATATGACTATATGCATAAGTATTGCAAGACTTGTAAACTTCAAGACCACAACAAGAAGGAATGTTTTATCATTCACCTAGAGTGGTATCGAAAGAGGAAGAGAAAGATGAAAGCAAGTCGGATAAAAAGTAGAATGGGGGTGAAGATGGTGACACAACAAATTAAATACAACTAAGGGGAGACGGAACATCAAAGGAAGATAAAGTGAAAATAGGGGAAGAGGTCTTTCAGGAGTAGAGGAGAAATAACCACAACAAAGGAAGACAACCATATAAGGAAAGGGTGGAACAAAGATGGAATTATAAATCACAACAGTTTGAACAAGGGGAAACTACGGGAAAAAAATTTGGTGCACTTGAGGATAAGATGGAGGAGAACACACATATCACGAGAATGAATTAACAAGAAAGGACAAAGGGGGCAAGACACAAACAATGATGAAGGACAAGAAGGAAATCAAGTAGAATATGTACATGTGGGAAACAATGAGTAGAAATCAAAGGAATACAATAGCAAAAGTAAACAATAGGACGCTCAGAGTTTAGTAAATGTGTAACACCTCGAAAGTTGGAAAGTCAAAAAACAAAAGAAAAATATGGAAAATTGGCTGAAGCAGGTTCTACGAGTCTAACCTATAGACCGTAGGAATTTCTATGGATCGTAGGAAGAGAGTCGTAGACCTAGAGATGAGTTTTTGGAAAATTAAGTTTTTGAAGTTGACCTACGGATGAATATGACGAACCGTAGATGTTTTGACTGGCAATAGAAAGGTCCCGTAGAAGTGTTCCAGACTTGGTGAAATTTTTTAGAGAAAGTTAAGTTCTACGGTTTGGATCTACAAACCGTAGGAAGTCCTACGAGTCGCAGAAAGAACTTGTCAAAGTTGGATGAAATTTTAGGCTCCAGTTGTTGGTCTACGGTTGATTGACAGTGCGGTCTGTAGAAATTCCTACGAACCGTAGGATCAATTTGGTAGTTATTTTAAGGGTATCTGGGTCTTCTCCTATACTTCTAATTCTTATACTATGTCGATTTACCCCTAATTATTAGCCTTATAACTACCCTTCACCCTTTGAAAGTTTCCCAAACCCTCTCCAAGATTTTCTCCAAAATCCTCTCTCTAAATCAAGGAAGAAGAAGCTAGGTTTCTTTAAGTTCAAGTCTTCTTTCTACATCAATTGTTTAGGTATTCAAGATCAAGGTACATAGGGTTCATCAATAGATTCCATTCACCCATTGAGCCCCAAGGTTTCTCAATTCCTTCAAGTTAAATTTCAATTGAAATGGTAGGTTTTCATTCAATTCCTCATATATTGGTTCTAGTTGTATGGAGTCAATTGATTGATTATAATCTTATTTTGATGATTTTTATTCAATTAAATGTTTTTCAACTAATTTCATGTGAACCCATACATTGATCATGATTTTGACTATGAACCCACATTTGCAAGAGCTTATGAAGAAACTATGAAGGTATGAATGATATTTTCATGAACTTATGCATTAATTATGAAAGAAAATGTTTTATGATTTAGGTTGCTATAGATTAGCATCAATGAAATAGTGAAAGTCTTACTCACATTAGGAATCATGGTTTTGGTGAAAGATTTTCACTTATACTTTGTTCAAGATTTAATGAGATATTCTATGATATTTTTAGCTTGTATTAGTAACTTAATTGTGCTTTTCAATGGATCATGATTGATAATGCTCAAAATACTCTTCCAACCCAATAAAAAGAGTAAGCAATCATTGTCAATAAAATTACCCAACTAAGAGTCGAGATCAAATCCCATAGAGAATGGTATATCGCAGAGAATTATATCAAGAAATTTGAAATGTAAATTCATTCATTTGTAATAATAAGAACAAGTGGGTGGATCATTCTACCAAATTTAAGAAAAGGTTTTTATTATCAATAATCACAATTGAACTAGAAATTTCGGAAAATCAAATAAGTAACAAGTAATTTAGGGGTGTAGGGATTGAAAATCAATATCACATAGGGATAATTATGCTTTTCTATAGTGATGAACATTCATGGATAGTCTGGGTCATCTTCATTGACAGTAATCTTCTCTTAATATCATAGTGTAACACCCTGAAATTTTTTTGAGCTAAAACTCGAACCATTCTTCGTAAGTAAGATTTTACCGAAGAATTTAAATTTTCTTAAGTGTTAAGATCACAAGATGTAGCCCCTTCAGTTCCAAAAAGAACTAAAGAGAATTCATTCAAGTCATACGTAAGTTCTTTCAAGTTTTGGGTCAATTTCAAACGACCATAACTTTTAGCACAGAATGAGTTAGGAGACCCATAAGATATCAAATGAAAGATCTCTGAGTCCTCTTTCCAATGCCACCGAGTTTGCTAAATTTCAAATTTGGATGAGGGAGATATGCCCGTTTGAGTTCATCCTGCCCAGTTAAGGAAAGTTACCCGAATTAATGAGGGGTATTTTAGTCTTTTCCTTACCCTTCCATCATTCTTTCCGCGTTAGTCCCCTCGAATCGTACCTATGTTTTCTACTTGATATTCACAATTAAAATCTTCATTAATACTTGAGAGATCATGCCTATCCAAGTTATAACTCTTGAATTCATAATTCAAATTCAAGATGGAGTTAAGAGTAAAGTTTGAGAAAGTCCCTTTGAGTCTTTTCGAGGAGTCTTCTATAATTACTTTTAAATTGTTTCAAGACTCGAGTAAGTGAGTATGAGAATGATTAAAATGTATTCATGAGTCTACATTATCATTGAGATCCTTGAAGTCGAGTCGTTCATGCCCATAAATTCCGCATGAACTCCATAATTTGAGTATCTTTGAGAGGAGTAGTATCTTCAAGTTCTAAGTTCTTGAGTATTGAGTTCCTAATCCTTTTGAGATTATATTCCTAATTAAGGGACTACTACATGTTGCCCATGAAGGTCCTTGAGTTGAGTTGTTCATGCCCATAATTCTGCATGAACCCTATGAGTCGAACACTCTCGAGTTCAGTAGTATCATTGAGTTTAGGAGTTGTTGAGTTCCGAGTATTGAGTTCTACATATGGGTATTGAAAACCTTGAATTGAGTTGTTCACGTCCATAATTTGGCATGAAACCTATTTTGAGAAGTCTTTTACAATTATTTATAATTTGTTTTAAGACTTGAGTACATGAGTATGAGGATGAAGAGAGTTGAGTTTCATTTTTCAAATTGAATATATTCCCAAGAGTAAATGTTTTTACATTTAAGATGAGAGGAAACTTCGATTTCCAAATGAGTTCATGAGGAGTTTTTTATTATAATCTCTTTTAAGAGAAACCTTTTGAGTAATAATCGCAAAGTTAGAGGATAAGGAAATATTTATTTAAAAAATATGAGCATGAGTTATATTATTGGGAATAGTATTGAACACCGATATAGGGGAGATTTCAGACAACTCACAGCCCCCATAAACCATATAGCCAATGTGGGTAGAAAGGGTCATACTTTTTAGAGGATTCTTTATTACTTCTTAAGCATAGCTTAGTGGATCCACTTAGTTGAGGAGTACTATACCCCGACAAGGTATAGTACAGTTCTGGCAGCATGGGCGAAACGCTATATCATCACATAGCTCATAGTGATGATTGTCGGTTAGAGAATCTCCCAAATAAGAGTTATTATTGTATTTTACATACAATTGAGTTGCTATCTATTGTTCTAAAACTTTCCATATATTGCATCTTTTATTGTTGCTTTATCCTTGAGTATCTTGAGTTGAGTATCTTAAGTTGATTATCTGAGTTGAGTTGAACTATGTTTCACTAAGTTGAGTATCTTATTATTGAGTTGAGCCCTATTTCATTGAGTTAAGTTGCACTATATTTCATTGAGTTGAGTATCTTACTATTGAGTTGAGCCCTATTTCTCTAAGTTGAGTTGAACTATGTTTCACTGAGTTGAGTATCTTATTATTGAGTTGAGCCCTATTCCTCTTAGTTGAGTTGAACTATGTTTCACTGAGTTGAGTACCTTATTGTTGAGTTGAGCCCTATTTCATTGAGTTGAGTTGGGGGAGTTGAGAAGAGGTAAGTATATTTCATTTCTATCAGTTCAAGCTTATGGTTATGCTTTAGAATTCCCCTTACACACTCGTACATTCCATGTACTAACACCATTTGTCCTGCATCATTTCAAGATGCAGATACATGTATTCAGGATCATCAACAGACGTTTCATTGAGGTCATGTGATATTCCAGTCAGCTTTGGTGATCCTTCTTATATTCCAGAGGACTTCGCCTTTACCTTACATTTTAGTAGTTTTGAGATATTGTGGGTCTTGTCTCGATATCCTTCTATAATAGTAGATGATTCATAGATAGACAAAGTTGAGTAGTTTTTAGTATGTACCTTCTTTGAGTTGTTTTTACAAACTCTAAGTTTATCTATTAAGTATTGTTCGGACTATTATAAACTTGAGTATTTGAGCTTATTGAATTTAATTTAGTTCTAAACTTATGTATGCTTAAGTTAGTATTCCGCTTGTAGTCAAGTAGGATGAGGGTTTGCTTGGGGACCAACAATGGTTCTCGAGTTCCAGCCACGTCCAGGGTGTAGGCTTGGGGCGTGACACTAGCATCAGTTCATAGAATCTACTTTCGGTCTCATCTATGTGCAAAAACTAAACAACCCAATACCTTACTCTATTCTCTCTTACAATGCAGAAATAGGGCAAATAGATCTGACCCATAACCTTTATTTTCAAGCAAGTTACAAATAACAAACCTAAATTGCTAGTATCAAACTAATTACTCACTCCAATATATCTCTTTCGAGCATCAATCGGAGAATGAAAGTAGAAATTAAGTTTGCAACCTTAAGTCATAAGTTAACCACATGCTAATTAGCAAAAATTCATGTATGAACAACAACAAAACAGAACATAACACAATACAAACTATATTAAATCAACACCCAACCTCATGAATGCACCCCTAGATCTTGGGGTTTTAGCCACCCATCACAAAATGTAAAAAAATTGTACCTTGCATGAGAGCAGCCATGGGTAACATGAAATTAAGCAATTACAAGCAAACCACTTTGAATTCAATTGCAGTTTATCAATTTTAAGAGCAAAAGTTGAAAACCCCCAAAAACTATAAGTGTTCTTCACAAAGTAAAAGTGTTTCTCTCTCTAAACTATTCATAACTTTTCTCACTACTTTTTTGACTTTTGGAACTCTCAGAACCTCTCTTTTCTCTCATTTTGGCTATTTATAGTTTCCCAAAATTTGGCCCAAAACTCAAAGCGTGACCTATCGTGCGACTTTAGTTGGGCTTGCCTATCTCATTCGACTTGCTTAACTGATTGATTCTTCTTGAGCATTGATCAACCCAAACATTGAAATTTAACTTGAAACCTAATCAATGATCCAATTAAAAAAAAGAAAGAAATAAAAATAATTAAATATAAATAAGTTGAAATGTAAATAGTTAGGTGTACTAACTAATTGTAAATATACAATTAAAAAAGGACATGTGACCAATTTTTTAGGTTTTCACTTTTCTTCAAGAGAGTGTGCACACTCTCGGGAGAGTTGGTAAAAGAGTCACGCTCAAGACTTAATGTGACATTAAGTCACAAGTCTTGAAAAATTAGTGGTATAGCCACTAATTATGACATCATCCATGTGCCCTACTTGGGACATACAAAAGACTCCCCTAAGTTTTCATATCTCCACTTTGGTCCCCCCTTCTTTTCCAACAAATATGGAATAATATATCTATTTCCAATGTTTAAAATTATATTAGAAAAAAAAGTCTCCAACAAGCAGCTCATTTTTGCTGCTGTTTTTGCTGATTTCGATGACTTTTCTGGTCATATTATCCATTTCAAAGGTAAAATCATCATCACCTCCTACTCCATTTTTACTCCATTTTCTTTCAAAAACCAAGCTTCAAATTTATTTTTCCGCCATTTTAGAAGCTTGAGAAATCTTCCATAATCACTTGATAACTCGTTCGTAGTTACATTTCAATAGTTTAAAAGAATTAAAATATGTTTCTCCATTGCATGAGTTGAATTTTGAACCCGATCTCATTCATTCGCATTTTTGTACGGATTTCGTACCTCATCGATCGTTGAAGACTGATATTATAATCTAGTATCTATATTTGTAGTCTATAATGGTAGTAGATGCATTTGTTGTTATTGGTGGTGATTATATGGGAGTATGGGAGGAGACTCCCAAAAGCTGAAATTTGAAATATTTTACTAAGACGACAGTGCCCATTGTGTTGCGTCGTAATGGTTCAAATAACAATATGATTGCAAGCGTAATTGAGACCGGTGAATTAACTTGTGACCCAAATGACTTGGTGATTAGCTATCAAATGAATGGGAGGGAAAAAATACATTCCACATTCATAAAAAAAATGATAGGCACGTGAGCTTGTACATGTTAGATATTGGTATTGATGTCTCTAGGCTACATTGAGGATAAACGTCAATGCGAGGCCTCAAATTGAACCAACAAATTCATATAACGAATACAATGATTCCATTGGAAATGAAAGATTGGGTGATCATTCAAATGAGAGCTTGGGTGATAATTCAAATGAGAGCTTGAGTGATCATTCAGTGAATATGCATTATGATCCACTTAATATGGAAAATCAGCCAGTAGATGTGGAAGATCCCGAACCCGAATGTTGTGAAGAAATGCAGGAAGAATAGTAATTGGGATCAAAATCCAACCATTCCTTCTCCTATGGAACTAATTTACGCATAAATCATACTTTCATTAATAAGAATGAGTTGCAATTGTTATTAGCCGAAGCGGCAACAAATAAATCTTTTGATTTTGCTACTGTAAAGAGTTGTACTAAATACTTAAAGGTGAAATGTGTATCTCACAACTGTGCATGGATGTTGCGGGAGAGGAAATATGAGTGTTCGGATGGATTTCGTATCTACAAGTACATTAGCAAACATAGTTGTGGTGTTGAACATTCCAACAGTAGCCATAGAAAAATTTCAATCAATGTCACTGCTTCACTTTGTGTAAATATGTATCGTGATGGCAAGGGTCCAAGTGTTAAAAAGATTCAAAGAGCTATGTTTAATTCTTTTCGTTGTAGTCCAAGCTATTGGAAATATTGGAAGGGAGGTGTGGTTGCCAAGGAAATGGTCTGAGGGACAGCGGAGAACGGATATTCATGCTTAACAAATTTTTCCTACATGTTCGAGACTCTTAATGTTGATTCTAGCTATAATATCATGGTAAACAAGGATAGTCATAGGTTTATGTATTATTTCTTGGCCTTCGGTGCTTGCATTAGGGGATTTGCCCACATGAGAAAGGTAATTACAGTTGATGGCACTCATTTACATAGTAAATACGAGGGAGTGTTGTTGAGCGTTGTTGCACAAGATACGAAGAATCATGTTTATCCAATTGTCTTTTGTGTCGTGGACAAAGAAAATGATGCATCTTGGATATTCTTCTTTGAGAAATTGAAGGAGATTATGGTCGATGAACCAGAATTGTGCTTTATCTCTGATAGACACAGGAACATCCCCAAGAGTATTGTGAACGTTTACAATCATGCTCACCACGGATATTGTATGAGGCACCTTGGTGAAAATCTCCGCATAAATCATCATTGTGGAGATTCCCTCTATCTTTACTATAATGCGGCAATGACTTATTCTTTGGAGGAATTTAACAATCATTTTGTAGAATTCAAGAACAAATTTCCCATGGAAGCCATCGTCCCTGAGCATGATATTGGTTTTGAGAAGAGGAGTAGGAGACATTTCCCTGGTAATGGATATGATGTGATGACCACAAATATCGTTGAGTCACTCAATGCTATGTTGATAGACGAAAGAGAGTATCCTGTGGCATCTATATTTAATTCGATTGCTAAGAGGTTTGGAGAATTATTTAGGGAGAGGCATGCATATATCCTCAAATCAATAGGTAATCAAATGGTGCCGCCTGCCGAAAAAATCACAAGAAAAAAAATGATCGAGGCCGACTCTTTGTATATGGAGAACGTAACTGAGGATGGCAATTAATTTACTATGTTATGTGCAGATGTTACAACCAATGTAAACCTACTGGAAAAGTCATGTTCTTGTAGTGATTATGACTTGATCAAGATATCTTGTGCTTACGCGATGGCCGCTTTGCGATCGACGCATGGCAATGAGTATGGTATGAGCATCTATATGTACTCTTTGCCTTTGTATAAAGTTGAAACATACCTTCTTGCATACATGGATTCTATTAATGTTGTCTCTCTCAAGTCGCAATGATGTGTGCCAGAAGAATTGCTTAATGTGAATATTTTTCTACCTCTTGTCGATATCAAGCTTGGAATAAAAAGAAGAAAACGTGTCAAAGGCATTGGTGAGAATTTCAAGAGCAAGAGAAGGAACAAATGTTCAATTTGTAAGAGAACCGGACACAAGAGAATCACATGTGTGAACAACAAATCTTAAACAAGCTTGATTAAATTTGTTTTTGTAATCAAGCTACTGTTTTTTTTGGATGCCAGCATTTTGGTCAATTTAGTGTCAGCTATTATCGTAATTACTCATGATCTAATATAGATCAATCAAAAGATGACATACATTTTGTACGCTATCTATTAATGTTTATTATCGAGTTCACTCATTCTCTATTAAGTTGTGTCTTATTAATATATGAAAATTCATGAAATTCGTGATGCAATGATTTTAATGCATGAATTAGAATGATTAAAGAAGGAAGTGCTCTAAAAATTTTGTCATGAGCTCAAGCTGTGTATTTTAATGCATGTGTATTATTATTAGGGCTAACCCATCAGTGGCCCCCTAAATTTGGCACGATTTTTCACTTAGACACCTTAACTAGGTTTTGTTCATTTTAGACACCTCATGTCACGCCCAACTGTGTCAATTTGACACTTTCTGCTGAGATGGCATAGCAAGTGTGATACACTCACTAGACGCGCGTGAGAGCCTCATTTTACCAAAAAAAAAAATTTCTTCTTCTTCTTCCCCATTTTTTGGCTACCATTTTTCAAGCTTAAACTCTTTCCATGGTGAAATAAATTTGACGATGTCACAAACAAAAAGTGAATTCTAGCGCCCATAAATTTTAAGCTTAAATACTTTCACTTATTTTGTTGTCCTTCTTCCTCCTCAAAATAATTTGAGAAAATCAACATAAATTTCAAGAAGAAAAAAACACTCAGAAATGGCAAGAAATCATATTTTCAATTATCAAATCCTACATTCACAACAAACAATTTTAGCGTTCCAATCCATTTGTATGCCTTCTCACATCATAATGATAGAAAAAGTCCAAATAAAAAAAAAA
>JAJOOF010006599.1:0-26641 GCA_029582545.1 Solanum lignicaule | reverse complement strand
TGATAAAATATCTATTACCTCCAAGAGTTAAAATTCCACCAAGTTCACAAATATCAGTATGAACTAATTCTAACAAATCAGTTTTTCTTTCAACTTGAAAATGAGGCCTTTTAGTGATTTTGGCTTTACTACAAGCCTCACACTTTTCAAAATTCTTTTTAATCATTGGGATTAATCCTAAACTACTCATGATTCCAACATAACGATCATTAATATGACACAAACGAGCATGCCAAAAATTGGTAGAAGAAAGCATATAAACAGAAGTAGAAACTTTATTCATTTCAACATTCAGTTTAAACATCCCATCACAAGCATACCCCTTCCCCACAAAAATACCCTTCTTCACTATTACATATTAATCAGATTCAATAATCTGTTTAAAGCCTGCTTTATTAAGAAGTAAACTAGACATCAATTTTTTTCTCATGGAAGGAGTATAAAGTACATCTTTCAAAGTTAACACCCTTCCAGAGGTAAAACACAATTCGACATCTCCCGTTTCAAGCACTTGAGTTGTGTGAGAATCACCAAGCATGATGGTTTTGGGCTCCTCAAAATGAGTATATTTTTTAAATCAGTCTTTGTCATAACAGACATGACGGTTTGCACCAGAATCAGCCCACCATCCATCAACACTCTCAACCATGTTTATGTCGGTAATTACCGCCACAAAAGGTTCTTCGGTAACGTTTGCATGAGGGTTAGGACCACATTTCCGGAATCTGCAAAATCGAGCAATATGCCCACTCTTGCCACAAACAAAGCATGGTCCCTTATCTTGAACTTGTTGATTTTGTGCTTGGTTATTTTTACCATTATTTTTCTTGGGAGGTCTACCATTATTTTTCTTAAATTTTTTCTCCTTAGGCTTCAAAGAAGTATTTTTGTGAGTTTCAAGAGTAGCATTATTTGAAGTAATTAAATTTACCTTCGTTGTGATGTTGCTCTCTTCTTTTTCTAAAAGTGCATCTTGGCCCTTTGCCTCTTCACCATCGTACTTTTCCACTTTCTCATGATGAGAAATAAGTTCATCATCATCCATGGAGGTGTCATCAATTTTATTAGGATTCTTCTCAGTTAACACATAAGAAACATTGAGAAGACTTAAGTAGAAAAGTACTTTACCCTTCGATCTTTTGAAATGGTTACCATTGAACCGAAATGGCTTGTTAAGGTCTTTCATCTTGACATCCACGATTTTTTTCAATTGTAGCCATTTGAATTCTCCTTAAAATTGTTAGTGAAAACCTTACAAGATAACAAAAATACAAGATTACAATTGAAAATAAAAATGAAGAAATAAATCTCTTTAGGCTGAGGCGCGGATATCTCGCTCTCTTTAAGGAGATTCAAGTCCACTACAACAAATGTTCTTCACTGGTCCAACAGTAGTCCTCTTGACTTGTCCCCTCCAGGATACAACAGCCTTCACAAAGTATAACTCAACAACTCTGGACAAGAGTTGAGTCCAAAGCTCCACAAAAGAAACACCTCCCTTTAACTAATAAGAACTCTCTTTTTGACAAACCTTATGCACTCTATATTTTCTTGTGTGTTGTGTGTACCAAACCAAATGAAGACCACCACTATTTATACTAGAAGAAGTCCTCCTAGCAATGAATAAGAAGATAAATGGTTTAGTAAATAGTGAAAATAATGGTCTTAGGAGTTATATAGGTTACAAGATATAATGGAGATTGAATGAAAAAGAATTAGTGGTCATGGTTGACCACCTTCTGCCACTAACAGTAACTTCCAACGTTTTGTAACCACCAAATAATGAGCAATAAAACACATGCACAATGGGTAACCAAAGTGAGTAATTAGGCATAAGAAAAGTCCACTAACGGACAACAAAAGAAATGCCATAATTTCCAACGTTCTGTGCACATTCACTAACGCTAAAATGCAATTAAGCCTAGGACACAATTATGAGACTATTTTAATAATAAATAATTATTAAAATGCTCAAAAAGACCAACATAAGTGAAACTTTTAACACATATTTCTTATTCCCTATTAAAAAATGATTAAATTTTAAAAAATATTTTAAAAAATTTAGTTAGAAGAAAAGGTAAAAACTTGCTGAAGAAGCAACGTTAGAAAAAACCAGCGAATTTTGTTCAGAATAACTGCTATTTATAGCGAAATCAGCAGGGATTAGGGTTTTTAATATACCTTTCAACTTTCTTCCCTACAGATCAACAAATCCATGGCGAAACGAAAAGAAGAGAAAATTGATCATTGTGCACAAGTCACAAGTCGTATTCTTCTAAAGGAGATTCAAAAGGAGCTTAAAAAAAATAAAAATTCGAATACTAACATATTGCTCTCTCCACTGTCTTTCCACGCCGTACTGAACATGACGGCTGCCGGAGCAACGGGAGATACATTGAATCAGATGCTTCGATTTCTCGGTGTTCAGGACATTGATGAATTGAATTCGAAATTTTCAAATTTGTCTTCTGTTATGGAGAGAAATAGTAATAGTGGCCCTGCTTTGAGTTTCCTTAATGGAATGTGGGTGGCTCATACACATGAAATCAGAGACTCTTACAAACAATTAGCCAACACTCTCTATGAAATTGATCCTAAAGTTGTTGATTTTGAACGCAAGGTAAGTGCTCTGATTAATCTTTTGAAGAGTTTTATCTATCGTGTTATGTATATATTTTGTAGTTTTATCTATCATGTAATGTATTTTTTTGATGAATAAATGTTTGGATAGATGGTGCATTGATTAATCTTTTGAAATTTTATCCATCTTGTCATAATTGTAATGTATTGTTTCGATGAATAAATGGTATTTTTTCCTACCTACATAAGGATAATATACTCCTCGCTATAAAAATAGTACATTAGCTCTAGATCTATTGGAATCCTTTACATTTTTCCTGTTAGATGATGAAGGAGTTCCGGCTATGAAGGTAAGGATGGAAATGCCGTTTCAATTATAGCTGCTGAGAGTATTGTGTTGTAGTATGAGTCATCTTATCATAATCTCCTATCTATTATTTTTAATTTAATCTCAGATATGCTCTCTAATGAGTTGTAACATGTGCCTGAGTTTATGTGATGAAACTAATTCTGCTTTATAGTTTTTCCCTGAGGATCTTATAAATTGTTTTAACTTCTGTCATTTCCACAACATGAATAGACTTGGTTATTGTATCTTCACTTTGTCCTTTTTATCCCTTTAAACTAGTACAACACAAAAGTTAACAACCATTCAAACAAGCTCAAAATTTAATTTTCTTTGTAATGTTTTTGAAATTTGCTTACAGAAAAGTGAAATTATTTGTATTGGTGGTTTAGTTGAGAAGTAGATCTTGAATTATCATAAACATCATTTCAACAAACTATTAGCTATTTAGAGCATGAATTATCCTTCCTTGATTGGAATAGTAGTCTGTTTACAGTGGAAGATAGAGCCTAAACTCCTTCCTTCTTATGATGGTGCACCTCGAATGTACTTGTGTCCTTCCATCACTATTTCAAGTATCTGGTGGCTTTGCCTACCAAAGTTTAGCTGTAATTTGAACCACGCACTTTCGCATGGTTTTCATACCAATTTGATGTATGAAAAATATATTATATATAGATTCTCATGTCAAATGTTTTACCTTCAAGCTATTTTGTGCACAATGCTGAACTCCATAAATAAATTGAGTTCAGTATTAACTTATGAATGGATTTGTGCATAGCAAATAAACAGAATGAATTCATTATGCTGCAGGAAGAAGTGGTAGAAGAAGTTAACACCTGGGTAGAGTCTGCATCAAGAGGCCTTATCACAAACATTATAAAGCCAAATCAAATCAATGATAAAACAAAGGTCATTCTCACAAATGCTCTGTATTTTAAAGGTACATGGAACTTTGATCAAGAACGCACCATTGACAAAGACTTTTACCTTCTCAACGGTGACAAAATCTCAGTTCCCTTCATGACTGGCTGCTACGATTACAAATATGGATCATTTGAAGGCTATCAAGTTGCTAAAATTCCATATCAAACTGGAAAAAAAGACGATAAAAAAGTCTTCTCTATGTTTATTTTCCTTCCAAATGAAAAAGATGGATTACCTAGCTTATTGGAAAAAGTGAATTCTGATCCAAGTTTCTTTACCCAAGGCTTCAGTCTTTCGGCTGAACCACTTGATGCATTCTACATCCCAAAGTTCAAATTCTCGTACACTGCAATGAAACAAGTTATAAGAACAATGAAGGATATGGGATTGACTCTTCCTTTTGATAACAATTGCAATGAGTTAACAGGGATCGTGGAACCTCATGGGCCATTCTTTATCAACAGGATAATACAAAAGGCATTTATCGAAGTAAATGAGAAGGGTACTGAGGCAGCAGCTGTTACTGAGGAATCAGATGATGACATGGGATTTTCGATGTATGAGGCACCAAGATTTGTAGCCGATCACCCTTTCTTGTTCATGATAAGGGAAGAGGTTTCAAGATTGGTGCTTTTCACTGGAGCTGTACTAGATCCATCAAATGATCATTCATCAAGTGATTTCGATGATTAGTTTCTTAAATTAGTATTTGCTTAAGAACTTTAAGGGTTTATGTTTAAATTAAAGTGTTATTAGAAAATAACTGATGAAGTGTGACTGTGTGACCTTGAGTTGTCCAAAGACTTCATATTTTATCAATAAATTTCGTTAAATCATTTTTGTAAAGAATATTTCAACTCTTGTTCAGTAACACTTGCTTCAACTAATAGTTAGAAGGAAATTTTTGTCAACTTTAATTTGAAAAAGTAGTTTCTCCGTCCCAATTTATGTGGCCCAGTTGGTTCATATATCTCAATGCTTTGTACTTGTACTTCAGCGGAACCTGGAATGAGAAATTCAATGCTTCAAAGACAAAGGAGTACCTCGGTTTTTGACTTATAAGCCAAAATTCATAAGTTAGGAATTTAATGGCGACTCTCTTCAAGACTAGCGAAACAGAGCAAGTTGTTATAGATAATAATGGTTTCAAAGTTTCGCATCTTCTATATCATCAAGGCCATGATAATAAGTGCGACTTTTCCATGTACCTGTTTTTGCGTAATGCTTATAATGGTACTACCTGTTTTAATATAACAAAATCAGTTCAAAATCTAGATTCAGTATTGTTGCGCAGTTGCTCGAATTGCTAATCGCCACAATTAAATTGCTTGGTTTGATGTAAACATCGAATGCAAATAAGACTAGATCTGATGATGAGGAAATATGTTCCAGTTGTGTGTTTATGAATTTTATTAATTACTTTTTAGAGTTAAGAGTGCTAAAAAGTATACCAAATAAGAATTTAACAACTTAAAATCTTAGGTTTTTGTATAAAATTCTTGGTAAGTGTCCATATTTATGGTACACAATCTCCTAATTAAAGTAAAACTTGTAAACTTGTAAACTTGGGCTACAAGAAACTACCATCATATTTAACGTGCAATATTCATCAAATTACATATTATTCACATCAAATTCTTGCAAAGCTTTCAACTTTGAAACCATGGATGAAGCAATGATGAAGAAAAGAAAAAGAAAAGTCACTTATACATCTTCTTCGCAAGCAAATATCGATATGGAACAGTTTGTCACAAACCAAACGGACGTTTCTTTCAGGCTAACTAAACAAGTTTTCTCCAAAGAAGTTAAAGGTGATTCGAACCTGGTGTTCTCTCCTCTGTCAATTCAAATAATTCTTGGCTTAATCGCCTCCGGCTCAAACGAACCAACTAAGAACCAGCTACTCTGTTTCCTCAAGTCCAAATCCATTGATGAACTTAATTCTCTGTATTCTCATATTGTCAACAACGTTTTTGCTGATGGAAGCCCCAATGGTGGTCCGATTTTGTCCGTTGCTAATGGTGCTTGGATCGACCGATCAACGCCTTTTAAGCCTTCTTTTAAGGAGATTGTGAAGAAGGTTTACAAGGCTACTTCAAAATCTGTTGATTTTCAGAACAAGGTTAGTCCTTCAGCTTGTTTGGATTGTTGCTACCCGCTGTTTCATAATATATTGTTTTATCCTGTGTTGTATTGTTTGTTGTGAATAGTGGCAAAAAAAAATCAACTTGACTGTATCCATTATATAATGGAGTGAGAAAAACATTAGGTAATTTCGTCAATCTGGCCAAGCTTTGGTGGACAAAGTTAGGGAGGTAGCCATTACTTGTTGGAATAGTCGAGGAGCATGTAAGCTGGCTTGACCATGTATTCCATTGAATGGCAATTAATTTTAGATATTTGTAGATTGATATTGTTGTTGTGGCCGGTGCTATGGACATGAATTAAACGTAATCAATACTGATAATTCATATAGTCAATGTCAATTAATATTTAGATTATACTGTTGTTAATCCATCAATCTGACTATGAAGTTGTACTTTTTGTTGAATGTTAGTTATAAGATTTTTGAGTGTGTGTATATATATGTGTGTGCGCGCGCTAATTCTTGTCGTACTCTGTTTGTCTTCATGTCAAAGCCTGCTAAGGTTGTCAATAAAGTCAATCGATGGGCTAAAAAGAATACAAATGGACTCATCGAAGAGATCCTTCCTCATGGCGCAGTAGACAGTATGACAAGGCTCATCTTGGCCAATGCACTCTATTTTAAAGGAGTATGGGATGAGAAGTTCGATGCTTCTAAAACAAAAAACATAAATTCCATCTCGTCAATGGAGGGTCTGTTCGAGCACCCTTCATGACTAGCTGGAAGAAGCAATACATTAGAGTCTTCAAGGGCTTTAAAGTGTTGCTGCTTCCCTATAAAAGGGGCATAGACACACATCAGAAGTTAAGCATGTATTTTATTCTCCCTGATGCACATGACGGATTACCAGATTTACTCGACAAAATCACTTCAAAACCTGGATTCTTAGATCACCACATTCCGTCTAGAAAAGTCAGTGTGGGCAAGTTTCTTATCCCTAAGTTCAAAATATCTTTTGGATTAGAATCTTCTAAGGTTCTAAAGGGACTCGGCCTCACATTACCTTTTATTGATGGTCTCACTGAGATGGTGGACGCGGATGAGCCTCTGGCAGTTTCACAAGTTTTTCACAAGTCGTTTATTGAAGTAAACGAGGAAGGTACAGAAGCTGCAGCTGTTACTGCTATGACCGGTTGCTCAATGATGAGGGTTAAAGAGGAGATAGACTTTGTTGCTGATCATCCATTCTTGTTCCTGGTCAAAGATGAGACTACTGGTGCTGTTCTGTTCATGGGGACTCTGTTGAATCCTTTTGCTGTTTAGCATGTTGCTTCACTACTTCCATTCTTCAATTCTAGTTAGTTACATTGATGTTACGTTTATTTTAGTATGAATATCATATTATCTTAACTACAGAAGTTGTGTACGTCTTAGTTTGTCACTTGTTATAGTATTCGATTGGCATATGAGTATTGGTCATATAATTTTACTCGTCGATTTTTTTGTTTTTTAAGAAAATAAAATTACAAAGAGGAGGGGAACGAGTGATGCTACCGATATGGAATTATATGACATGAGCTTTAACAATTCATGTTATACCAGATAGACCATAAATAAAAAAGAAGAAAAAGTATCTGCTTAATTTTCAAGCTACATGCATATCCAATCAATAAATAACAATATCTTGACTCTACTTAACTTGTTGAAAGTGAGTGTTACGTGTATGAACGCAATCTTCTGAGAATCAAGCTTAATGATCAGTCATTTTCTTTATTTGCCATTTCTCGATTCTATGGAATTGATTCAAATACAAAATTCCACATGTTAAGTAATAGTACTAGTTATTTTAGTGTATACATTCTTCCAAAGCTTTTTTCACCTTTGATATCGTGTGTGGTGCCATATACCCGTCATGGGACTGACTCACTCTCGCTCTCATCACTCTCATTCTTACTCGTCTAGTTCTTTCCATGATCAAAATATTGATATGGAAATGAGTGAATCGATCACCACCCAAACGGATGTTTCTTTCATTCTCACAAAGCATGTCTTTTCCAAAGAGATTAAAGGCGATACCAACCTCGTGTTCTCTCCTCTCTCAATTCAAATAGTACTATGCCTGATTGCTGCAGGCTCAAAGGGGCCAACTAAGGATCAACTGCTCTGTTTCCTCAAGTCCAAATCCATCGATGAACTCAATTCTCTGTATTCTCATCTTGTCAATATCATCTTTGTTGATGGCAGCCCCAATGGAGGTCCACGTTTGTCCGTTGCTAATGGTGTTTGGATCGATCAAACGCTGCCTTTTAAGCCTTCTTTTAAAAAGGTTGTGGATAACGTTTACAAGGCTGCTTCAAATTCTGTTGATTTTCAGAACAAGGTAGGCCTTATTGTAAGTTGTTTCATTGAAATTACCTTTTGTTAACTAAAGCATAATGCTAATTCTGTCGTAAAATCTGTTTGTTTTACTAATTGATTTAGGCTACTGAGGTTGCCAATCAAGTCAATCAGTGGGCTAAAATGAAGACAAATGATCTCATCAATGAGATTCTTCCTCATGGTACAGTAAACAATATGACAAGGCTCATCTTTGCAAACGCGCTATATTTTAAAGGAGCGTGGAACGACAAGTTCAATGCTTCAGAAACAAAAGACTATGAATTCCATCTCCTCAGAGGACGGTCTATTAAAGCACCTTTCATGACCAGCAATAAGAAGCAGTATGCAGTAGCCTTTGATGGCTTTAAAGTATTGGTACTTCATTACAAACAAGGTAGAGATACTACGCGTCGTTTCTGCATGTATCTAATTTTTCCAGATGCTCGTGATGGACTACCAGCTTTAATAGACAAAATCAGTTCAGAACCAGGATTTTTAAACCACCATGTTCCGTTTGAAAAGGCTAAAATGCGCAAGTTACTTATCCCTAAATTCAAAACAACTTTTGGTTTTGAAGCTTCTAAGGTTCTAAAGGGACTTGGTGTCACTTCGCCTTTCTCTAGTGGTGGCCTCACTGAGATGGTGGATTCTGCATTAGGCGGCAGGTTGTTTGTTTCACAGATTTTTCACAAGTCGTTCATTGAGGTAAATGAAGAAGGAACCGAAGCTGCAGCTGTTACAGCTAGTGTAGTAATGACTAAGTCTTTTATAATTGAGAAAGAAATCGACTTTGTTGCTGGCCATCCATTCCTGTTCCTTATAAGAGACGACGCTACTGGTGTTGTGTTGTTCATAGGGAGCGTGCTGAATCCTCTAGCTGGTTAATTAGACCATATTGCATGATTATATAAAACTTTGTAAGGGACAGTTTACGGTTTCCTCACTTGTGTTTCTGTTTGATGAGAGATGCTATGTATCTAAATAAACAGTATTACTTAATGATAATCTATATGTCTAATGCATATTAAAAATTATCCTTAAGGTAACATGTCATTTTCTCTTTCTTGTACTCGTTCTTCTTTAGATATTATATACCTTAACATCCATCTGGACCTTGAAGCTGATTTGACCAAAACAACTTAATGACTAAAATGAAAAATAACACGAAAGTCATTTGACTAGAGGAGTTGATTTTTCATATGATCACTTAACCAATAATTATTATCTCAGATAATCACTTTCTTTGTTGAAAAAAATTGGAATCCAGAAGAAATGTGATTTCCTGAGATAATAACTGTTATTTGAGTGACTCAGATCCATAAATAGAGATGCAAAATGTCGTCATTATCTGCTTCGGAAACAACAGGTTGATAACTCTGAAGTCAACCCCTGGTGGGACATGCTCTACTTTCCTTCTCCGTGTTCCTTTCATTGATTACTTCCTGTGTGCTGAATCAATTCAAATTCAAAACCCCACATGTTAAGTAACAGTATAGTATATATAAATTCTTGCAAAGCTGTCAACTTTGTGATCATTCATTCTACTCACTAAGCCTCCTTCTTCTTGTTCGTGTGCAAATATGGATCTTCACGAGTCAATCACCAGCCAGACAGATATTTCTTTCATGGTTGCTAAGCATGTTTTCTCCAACGCGGTTAAAGGCGATACCAACCTGGTGCTTTCTCCTCTCTCAATTCAAATAGTTCTTGGCCTTATTGCTGCTGGCTCTAATGGACCTACTCAGGATCAGCTTCTCTCTTTCCTCAAGTCCAATTCCATTGATGAGCTCAACTCTCTTTATTCACATATTTCCAGTTTCGTCTTTGCTGATGGCATCCCCAATGGAGGTCCGCGATTGTCCATTGCTAATGGTATTTGGATCGATCAAACGCTGCCTTTAAAGTCTTCTTTCAAGCGGGTTGTGGATAATGTTTACAAGGCGGCTTCAGAGTATGTTGATTTTCAAAACAAGGTTCGGCCTTTATTAATTTCTTTCATTCAAATATTACTCTCTTTGCTTCAATTTGTTTGTCTTACTTTTTAAGCCTCTAACGAAGGGAGCCTTGGCGTGGCTGGTAAAGTTGTTGTCGTGTGACCAATCTGTGAAAACAGGTTCTTGCAGAAATGCAAAATACAACTGTGTGAAATAGACTCTTATGGTCTAGCCTTTCACTGTACCACGCGCCTCAGGGGAGCTTAGTGCACCGATTTCCCTTTTATAAGCCTCCAAACGTTGTTATGTGAATTGAGTACAAATGACTGCAATTACAAATATGAAATGTCTAATTCTATCATTCCATTTTTGTCTTGCCAATTTGATTAAGGCTGCTGAAGTTGCCGATCAAGTCAATCAGTGGACTAAACTGAAGACAAATGGTCTCATCGAACAGATTCTTGATCGTGATGCAGTGGACAACATGACAAGGCTGATCTTGGCCAATGCACTATATTTCAAAGGTGAATGGAATGAGAAGTTCGATGCTTCAGAAACAAAAGACCACGAGTTCCATCTCCTCGATGGATTGCCTATTCGAGTACCCTTCATGACTAGCAAGAAGAAGCAGTACATATCAGCATTTAATGGCTTTAAAGTATTGAGGCTTCCTTATAAACAGGGAACAGATACGCGCTGCTTCTCAATGTACTTCATTCTTCCAGATGCACATGATGGATTACCTGCTTTATTTGACAAAATCAGTACAGAACCTGGATTCTTAAATCACCACGTTCCGTTAAGAAAAGTTAGTGTGGGCAAGTTTCTTATCCCTAAATTCAAAATAACTTTCGAGTTTGAAGCTTCCGACATTCTAAAAGGACTTGGCCTCACGTTACCTTTCTGCGGTGGTGGTCTCACTGAGATGGTTGATTCTACTTTACCTGAGAATCTATCTGTTTCAAAAGTTTTTCACAAGTCCTTCATTGAGGTAAATGAGGAAGGCACCGAAGCTGCAGCTGTTACGGTTACTCTAATAATGCCATTGTCCTTGTTTATTGAGAAGGAAATCGACTTTGTTGCTGATCATCCATTCCTGTTCCTTATAAAAGATGAATCTACTGGTGTCGTATTGTTCCTTGGGAGTGTGATGAATCCTCTAATTGGTTAGCCTATTCAAGCAACGAAGAAGAGTGAAGTGGTGAACACACTCCAAACTTGGCGTGAATTATTACTTTCGTGCCTAATGGCTGATGCCTACTACTAATTAAAACACCCCTAGGCTTGACTAACGTGATAATTCATGTCAAGTTTGTTTTAAGTTTGAGTTTCGAGAGAAGGAATTAAGGCAACGTGAATTGTCAATCTTTCATAGAGATTTCATTTGTGCTTAATTTGTTTGTTCATTTTGATATGATTTAAAGTTTGAAAGCAATAAAAAGTTTTTAATATATACTCCGTTTAATCTTGTGGTCTTAAACATGTCACGTGGAGAGTTGAAGTTCAAGTGTTGCAAAAAAAAAGAAGCAAAGGGTCATTTTTTTATAAATAAATTAAAAAGGAAAGTAGATCATTCTTTTAAACGGAGGAAGAAGAAGTAACTAAAATTGGAAAATCAAGTAAAAGCGTCGGTTAAAAGCGTAGCGTAAGTATTACTCCACTTTTCATGCATCCATTTATAATCACAAAACACGGTATTAATTAACACAAACGCTAATCAACTCCTACATAACCAAAATCAGTTAATTAGAGGCGTTTAATTATCAATCCTGCGTATGTTAAAAGCAAATAATTAACCCATACCTTAAATTCAATTAATTACAGTAGAAAAATAAACAGTAGCGTAAGCAGGGGCGGAGCTACCCTTGCCCGAGGGGTGTCAAGCGACACCCCTTCATCGGAAAATTACGTTGTATAGGTAAGTCAAATTCTGATTTTATACCTATATATATTAGAATTGACACTCCTGAACCAAGTTGAAGTGTTGGTTCAGCGGTTCAGGGGCAACAAAGTTCCGCCTTGTCATTGACCTAGGCGTTGGGAGTTCGAACCTTGCTGAAGCCTATTTTTTTTAAAGGCTTTCAGCGTTTTTTTTAAAACTTTTTAGACAACTTGTGTGCATACTACTTTATATTTTGACACCCCTCAATCTAAATCCTGGCTCCGCCACTGAGGTAAGTATTACGAGCACGTTATTAACACAACGCTAACCAACTCCTATATAAAAAGTCGTCTCTCTCAACTTCAATTTCATTCATCACACAAAGAAAGTTATGGATTTCAGTTCTCAATTCAACTTTATGCATCGCCGCGCATTGCTTCAAAAGCAGAGCCACGTTTCTTCCATTCTCGCAAAGCATTTATTCTTCAACAACTATGGAAAACCCGATTACGATCCGTCTAAAAATGCAAATATGGTGTTTTCTCCGCTCTCAATTCAAATTGTTCTCGGCCTTATTGCTTCTGGATCCAGTGGTGCTACATTGGATCAATTGTTGAGTTTTCTCAAATTTAACTCTGTTGAAGAACTTAACTCTGTTTATGCTCGGGTTATTGCTGATGTTTTAGCCGATGGAAGCCCCATGGGAGGTCCTCGTTTGTCCGTTGCTAATGGAGCTTGGATTGATCAAACTCTCTCGTTTAAGCATTCTTTCAAACAGGTTATGGACAATGTTTATAAGGCTGCTGCAGCTTCTGTTGATATTCGGTACAAGGTAATTCGTCTTAATCCTTCACTCATTAGAAAAATTAATTGCATACATGTAATATTTGATATTATGTGATACTTCTCTCCATACCAAATTTATGAGGCATCTTTCGAATTTTGAAAAATCAAACAAGATTTATAGTACGTTTTAGTTTTTACATAGTCTTTGAATATGTGATTTTATGTCAAAATTGAAAAGTTTTGACTCTCGATGAGTATAAGCACATTAGAAATGTTGGATATTACGTCATAATACTCCCCTTGGCACCTTTTGGAACAAGTTTTCCTTTACCTCGATTTTTTAACATACCTTTGTAAAATGTTTTGAATTGTTAATTATTGTGATTTAATGTAGTTCTTACGTATATAGTCGGTAATATATTTGTAAAGTTTATGTCAAAAGAATTAATAATTTCATGTCCAAATTAAAATTAAAATTGAGAAGTTTGACTCTCCAAGTAGAAAGTGGGCCACATAATAAAATATTATGAGCATGTTGGTTTACAGAATATGAACAAATGAATCTAATGTGCATATAGGAGATCTTGTTTATTTCTCTTAATTCAGCTATATTCTGTTAATAGGCAGCCAATTTTATGTTCTCTGTTTGTTATTAAGCCTGATGAGGTTGCTGCTGAAGTCAATAAGTGGGCTGAAGAGAAAACAAATGGTCTCATCAAACAGATTCTTCCTCCTGGTGTAGTCACTGGCGGGACTCAGCTGATCTTGGCGAATGCACTATATTTCAAAGGTGCCTGGAATGAGAAATTTGATGCTTCAGATACGAAAGACCACGAGTTCCATCTCCTCAATGGAGGATCTGTTCAAGCACCTCTAATGACCAGCCGAAAATGGCAATATGTGAAGGTGTTTAATGGTTTCAAAGTGTTAAAACTTCCTTATAAACAGGGTGAGGACAAGCGATTTCTCAGCATGTATATGTTACTCCCAGATGCACGTGACGGATTACCAGCTTTACTGGAGAAAATTAGTTCAGAACCTGGATGTTTAGATCAACATATTCCGTTAACAAAAGTTAGAGTGCGCAAGTTTCTTGTCCCTAAGTTCAATATAACTTTTGGACTTGAAGCTTCTAATGTTCTAAAGGGACTCGGCCTCACATTACCTTTTACTGCCTGTCTCACTGAGATGGTGGGCGAGAATTTGCCTCTGGTAGTTACACATGTTTTTCACAAGTCGTTTATTGAAGTGAACGAGGAAGGTACAGAAGCTGCAGCTGTTACTGTAGCTATGAATACGTTAGGGTGCTCAATGACGATGGTTAAAGAGGAGGAGATAGACTTTGTTGCTGATCATCCCTTCTTGTTCCTAGTGAAAGATGAGACTGCTGGTGCTGTTTTGTTCATGGGGACTCTGTTGAATCCTCTTGTTGTTTAGCATGTTGCTTCACTACTTCCATTCATCAATTTTAGTTAGTTACATTGATGTTACCTTTATTTTAGTATGAATTTCATGTTGTCTCAACTACTGAACCTGTCCCTCAGTTTGTTTGTATTCAAGTTGGTTCTTCATTTTTCTCTTTGGTTGTCATTTGTTATAACTTATAAGTAGTATTTGATTGACTCGCCTGAGTCCTGACCAAGGCGGTCAAGCTGGTAAGTCCGATCAAGTTGGACTCACAAGCTTCTAAGCTAGCAAACTTCGAAAACGAAAGTGCACATGACATCTTAGTCTAATTAAAAAGAAAAATGTGTACTGTCTTCGGCCCAAAAATACAATACATGTCATGTTTTGGATCATGATAAAACTAATGAATAATTTGTCATGTAATATATAAGTCAATTCGGCAAAAGAATATAAATTAATTAAAAAACTAAGGGTTAGCTTACACTTTAACCCCACAAGCTTTACTTAGCAGTTCGGAGAGAGGTTAATGTTTCTTTAACAAAAATATGAAGGCATATGCAAAGAAAATACTGAATGTATAATTATTTTGTTCTGGTTAAGTACTATTTACGAATATGGAATGTAGTGAGATAGTTGAAAATTCTTCGTCCTTAAATTATATCGAAATAATTAAAAAAAAAAAAAAAACAATAGTCTAGACTTTAGTAATTTCCCTACCTTCATAATCCACATACCAAATAATTAATTTAAAAATACTCCTTCCATCTCATTTTATGTGGTACTTTTTGGATTTCGAAATTCAATCAAGTCTTTCTTTGACAGTAAGTTTTTTATAGATATTTTAAACATTTTGAATTATCAATTATTGTGACTTATAGTACTATTTACATAGTTTACAAATATATAAATTTCATTGCAAAATATTTGAAGATTTCATGCGCAAATTCGCGGTCAAACTTAAATAGTTTGACTCTCGAAAAATGAAAAATATCACATAAATTGAGACATAGGGAGTATAATAACTTGAATAATAACACTAAAATAAACAATTTATGTCGCTCTCCATAATTAGAGTATGTATCAATTTATAAACTAGCCCAAACATCACTATTATAATAATAGGCTCAAACTTAAATGCTTCGACAAACTAATTTAAACGAAGATAACATTATTCCCTTCCCTTCTATAAACAATTTTCTTTTGTCCTTTTGATTACGTGGTACAAATTCCATACTTCTATGCTAAGTATTGATTTTTAATACTATTTATCGCTGTACCATTTCTTTTTTGTTGACTCTTAAAATTCTTCACACACAAACTCAAAAATCTCCATAGCAATGGACCTTCAAGAATCAATCAGCAACCAAACAGGCTTATCCTTAACACTAGCCAAGCATGTTTTCTCCACTGAGGTTAAAGGGGATACCAACATGGTCTTCTCCCCTTTGTCGATCCATGTAGTGTTGGGTCTCATAGCAGCCGGTTCAAATGGGCCGACCCGTGACCAATTGCTCAGTTTCCTCAAATCGAAGTCTACTGATGAACTAAACTCTCTTTCTTCTCAGATTGTTGAGGTTGTCTTTGCTGATGGTAACCCTAGTGGTGGGCCTCGACTTTCGGTTGCTAATAGCGTCTGGGTTGAACAGACTTTGCCTCTTAAGCATTCTTTCAAACAGATTGTGGACAATGTTTATAAGGCTACTTCTTCTTCTGTTGATTTTCAGAAAAAGGTTAAATTTTTAACACCCCATTTGTATTTAGTTATTTTGTTTCAAATATAATTGATTGATTCAGTTATGAAATGCTTGATGGGATAACTGTTATATGAGGAGATCTGTTGAATTTGAGTTTGTGAGTTGTTTATGGGGAAATTTTGATGCTATTCAGCTCCAAGTACTACCTCCGTTTTAATTTGTTTGTCTGTTTTAACTTGATAGGAGTTTAAGAAGTAGTAAGTGGAAACTAAACCAGTAAACAAGGGAAATAAAATAACAAAAACTCCTAAAATGGTGGAAACAAAAAATACAACGTATGCAATAAAACAAGTACTAACAAATGGCGAAGAAAGGAGCTTTTTGGAAGCTGTATGGTGAGAGCGTCAGCCAACTGGTCGGAACTAGGAAGTTGTTTTCTTGATGACCAACAAACTGAAGTAAGGCCAAGAAAAATAACATAACCTGTGCTGGAATTTCGATCAGTGAGTTTGCCAGCCCAGTCAGGATCAGAAAACACCGAGAGATTTAGACTGGTGCTTGGAGCAATTCGAAGGCCATAGTTAGCAGTGCTTTAGAGATATGAAATGAGGCGTTTAACAGTCTTCCAGTGAGTATCAGATGGAGCATGCATAAATTGAGACAATTTGTTCACCGAGTAAGAAACATCAGGCGTAGTAAAAGACAAGTATTGCAACTTTCCACTTACTTTCCTGTATTCGGTAGCATCAGGAGATGCAGGATCAACCGAAGTGGTCCTGTTTCTTATTTTGTTACATAAGAAATTCAGTGTGCTTAATGTTTATGCTTGAGGGATTGTCATTTCTACTTTTAGCTAAGATAAAGACTTTTAGTCGACTTCATCTTTTTGACATTGGAAATTTAGCGGCTTCGGCTTTTATCTTTATCTGTACCTTTTCCTTTTAGCTGGAGACTGAACTATGAACAGATAGGGTATGCATTTACATTACTGATAAACAGCAGGCCAGTAAATGGTGTCTCATACATTTTCACTATGCTTACAATTCACTTTAATCTCAAATACTGATGTATTGCTACCTTCTTTGGAGATCGAAGTAGTTCTACATTCATTGCTTAAAAAACTGGCTATACTGTTCAAACATTTCTGTTTCTCTGCAGCCTTAGCATGGATAGTTTTACTGACCTATATAAACATTAGTCACCCAGCAATTGGAGCTGGACTCAGATTAAAAGGATAGCATTGAAGTAAATAAAAATTAAAAAGAATTCTTTTGAATAAATTTTTATCACAAAATTTTGGATGCCTTGTAGGCTGTTGAGGTTGCCAGTCAAGTGAATCAATGGGCTGAAAAGGAAACAAGTGGGCTTATCAAAGAAATACTTCCAGCTGACTCAGTTGACAGTTCAACAAGACTTGTGTTTGCAAATGCATTGTACTTTAAAGGAGCCTGGGATGAGAAGTTCGATGCATCAGTGACCAAGGAAAGTGAGTTCCACCTTCTCAATGGGACATCTATTCAAGCACCCTTCATGACTAGCAAGACGAAGCAATATGTAAAAGCTTTTGATGGTTTCAAGGTGTTGGGTCTTCCGTATAAACAAGGTGAGGATAGGCGTCGTTTCTCCATGTACTTCTTTCTGCCTGATGCCAATGATGGACTGCCAGCTTTGGTAGACAAGGTCAGTTCCGAATCCCAATTCTTGGAGCGACACCTTCCATATCAAAAGGCTGGAGTCGGTGAATTCCATATCCCCAAATTTAAAATATCATTTGGATTTGAAGCTTCTAACGTTCTGAAAGGGCTTGGCCTAGTATTGCCTTTCTCTGGTGATGGCCTCACTGAGATGGTAGACTCCCCTGTTGGCAGGAACCTTTATGTTTCTAGCATCTTTCACAAGTCCTTTATTGAGGTAAATGAAGAGGGAACAGAAGCTGCAGCTGCAACTGCTGGTGTTGTTAAACTAAGAGGATTGCTGGTCGAAGAGAAAGTAGACTTCATTGCTGATCATCCATATCTCTTCCTGATTAGAGAAGATGCAACAGGCGTGGTACTGTTTGTTGGTAGTGTGCTAAATCCCCTCGCAGAGTAAGTCGTATTCCACTATATGAAGGTTGATATATGTTGTTTGTATCTTCTTTGTATCCCTCGGACTACTTTAGTACCCAGAGTTAGCTCAAACCACCTCCCTGTCCTTCTATCTTACCAATACTGTGAGTAAAATTTGCCAACTGCTCTTTGTACGTTTGAAGTTCAGTGTGACTTGTAATGCCCTACAGTGTACTATGAAATAATTGACATCAAAGGTCTGTAATACTTCAATTTAGATGTATAATATTTATTTCAAAATGGCCTCATCTAAAGCAAGTTATAAATTGCTACTAGCACACACCATCTAAATTTGAAAAAAATGGTCTAAAACCCCCCAACCTATACCCAAAATCTCAACTACACACTCCAACTTCACGGGTGTCCTATTACCCCCCTGAACTTCATAATTCTCTATTTTCTACACACTTAAACGCTGACTTGTCATAGGAGGTGTTCTCACCTCCTTTAGGCGCGTTAGAAGGTGAATTTTGATGAAAAATTCCTCTTTCTCCAACAGTCATCTTCCCCACCCTTCAATAAACCATTGTTTCTTCTTCCCCACCATTAACCCTTGTTCCTTTTAGAAAAAATTCACGATTTTCTCTCAAAAATAAGTAAGGTTTAGTTATTTATGTTCATTTCTACTTCAAATCTTGAATTTAGGGTTTGTAATCTGCTCTAATTTCTTATTTAGGTCTCTAATTTGAATTTTGAATTTTCTCGAAATTCATCAAAAATGGCAAATGAAAACTCGAATAAGCTTTGTATGGATGAATCAGACCCAAAATTAGTTGATAGCTACGAAATCAAGTTCAAAATACACAGCAAAATCCTTCGATCATCAACAGAAATTCAAAATCCTTCGATCATCAAGTTCAAAATACACAACAAATGGTGGAGATAAAAAGGAAAAAGGATATTTTTTGGATCTTTTACGTTTTAGGAGGGAAATGGGGAAAAAACAAAAATTGGGAGTTGAAGAGGAGGGGGATCCGGCGCGTGCAATCACGTGGACTATTTGTTGGTTTATGTGTTGAGGTCAGCGTTTAAGTGTGTAGAAAATAGAGAAATATGAACTTTAGGGGATAATAGGACACTCGTGAAGTTGGAGTGTGTAGTTGGGATTTCGGGTATAGATTGGAGGGTTTTAAACCATTTTCTCTACTATTTACAAGTCTTTATTGGTTATAGCCTCTTGTTCTTTATCACAGTATCTTGCAGTAAGTTGGTTTTAATCATCAATGAAGTCTATAATTTAAACAAGAAAGGAACATAACATATTGCAGTCTTAAATATCCATTTAAAAGAGCTTCAGAAAGTCACTTTCTTTGTCGAATAAAAGTTAACTTTCAAAAATAACAACTATTACACTTGAATCATCATTTGAGAAATCAACCCCAAAATTTAGTGTTGCTCTCCTTCACTTCTTTAAACTTTATTGTAGTGAATTTTATTTGAAGATCTCTAGTTACAAACTTTTCACTCCTTGTCAAATGTGAACTATAAATAAATGGCAAAAGAGGCTATTTATGGAATTTCAGTATCATTATACCTTATAAAAGCAAATCAAATACCACACGACTTGAATTGAATTGATATAATTAGTGCGCATGTGTATGTGAGCAAAGGCCGGTGCCGACCTTTTAGTACTACTACTTTTCAAGTGACATTTGTGTTTTGACTTTTAGATGAATTTTCAATTATCCCATCAAATATTTTTCTTTAAAAGAAATTTATAAACAATTTCATTCCCTTTCTTTGTCTTTTAAAACAAAACTTGCTAAAATCAAATAGTGAAAATTATAATGAATCTATTATTCTAGTCCTCCAAATTGAAAAAAATAGGTTATATAGGATGTGTTTGGTGTCTTCTAAAAGTCATATTTTGGTGTTTGACCGTAAACAAACATTTTTTGGTAAAAGACCTACCTATGGCAAGGCCAACGAGGAATAGATGGCTCGGATCAGAGTTATAATCGAATATGAGCTTATTTATAAAATTGTGCATTTGCTATCAGCTATAGCTTTTGACACATGATAATAAATGTTTGATCCTAGTATCGATAACTTTTATCTTTACATATATAAAGTTGAATATAGATAATTTGATGTGCCACCTCTCTATGGCCTCCATTTCTATTTATCTTTTTTACCTTTTTTTGATATTTTATCTTTGATTTCTATAATTTATTTGTATTCTTAAAAACTGAAAACATTTAAATACACTACCCAATTAATCATGTTTCTTTAAAACTTTCCTCACACTAATACACATTTAAGTAAATGGAAGATGAAAAGACTAAAAACTGAAAGATGAAAAGACTAAAACTTTTCATTTTTAGTAACAATTTATATTTACTTAGCCTATAAAATAAAAATATTAGAGTATTTGTACCCAACAACAATGGATTCCTTCACTTTATCTCTTCTTCTGATGATGTAATGAATATATGAGTATCAAATTCCTTTACTGAGATGTCCAACGAATTCATGATCCTTCAGAAAATACTAATGTAAGGAAAAAAGTCATGTAACAAAAGTTTCTCTTCAAAATAAAAGACTTTTTGAAAGAATATTGATTATGCCGCTAAGATGACCAACTAATTTCTAGTCTTGTGATTGCTTTACAAAAAGAGAAAGGAGGAGTATCTTGTGATCCTCCGAATGATATAAGTGTAAGGAGAAATTTCACGTAGCAAAAAGTTTCTCTTCAAAGTAAAAGACTTTTTGGAAGAATGTTGATTCCTCCTAAAGGAGATGACTATTGAGAACAAAAATCATTTTGGTTGAGAAATTTGTAGGAAGAGTGAATAGCGTTTCAAAGGATAAGAAGAATTATTTGGAGAAAAAATCAATCTATTTATGGAATTCGTATCAATTTTGGAGAAGAATAAGTATTCTACTAATTTTTTTAATTTTTTTTGTCTTAATTTTTTTTATGTGTCTTTACTTAAAGTTTATATTTTTACTTAAATATATTATTATTTTTATTTTTCTTTATTCTACTTACCAATAAGTTTTTATAGTAAAAAATATGCATCTTGCTTAGAACCTTGATGGTAAGAATTAGAAGAAACAAAATCAATGCATAATTTTTATTTATTATTTTTCCCTTAAATAAAATTATTCTTCCAAAATAAAATATTCCTCAATTTTTTATTTTTTATTTTTGAAGTCTTTTTTTAATTTCTAAAGACTGATTTTTTTAGAAAAAGTAAGAAAATATATCAAGAATGACCATATTTAATTCCTATTATCATCAATGTTATTGATTTCTTTTACTTCTTTCCTTAATCTCATCATTAATGTTATTTATATTATTTCCTTAAATCACTTTTTTTTATTATTATTATAACTTCATAAAAATTGCAAAAAAAAAATTACAGAATTTTATTTGCCTTTTTGAATTTTTAGATCATTTCTTTTACTAAAAGATCTTTATATATATATGGAATTGATATCAAATTAGGAGAGAATAAGTATTCTACAAATTTCTTTCTTTTTTAATTTTATCTTTTATTTTATGTTTCTTTACTTACAGTTTTTTTTTTATCTTCAATTAATTAAAATTTACTACTGACATTATTTCTTTCAACTTATTTATTCTACTTCTTTCTTCTTTTACTTTGTCTTATTTTTTGTGTCTTTAATTAAAATTTATTTTATTTTAAATTTATCAATATTTTCAACATTTTTCTTATATTTTTATTAAATAATTTCTCAGAAATAAAGTCATTCTTTCAAAAAAGATTATGCCTCAAATTTTATTTTATATATTGACGTTTTTAAAAAAAAATCAAAAGATTGATTTTTTTTTTAAAAATAAAAAATATCAAAGATGACCATATTTAATTCCATTCATCATCAATGCTATTAATTTCTTTTACTTCCTTCCTTCAAATCTCATTATTAATGTTGTATTATTTCGTCAAATTACTTTTTTTTATTCTTTACATTTTCTTTTATTTGTTTATTCCTATGAATTAATTATTATGACTTCATAAGAATTGCTTTTTTAACAGAATTTTATTTGCCTTTTTGAATTTTTAAATTATTTCTTTTGCTAAAAGATCTCTCTCTCATATTACATTATATATTTTTTCATGACGTTATTATTATTTTTATTGATCAATACTTCTGTCCATTCTATATTCTTTGTTTCTGTGAAAGTAGGGACAAAGTAGTGTGTTTGGTCAATCAAATAACTTTGATCTCCAGAAATTTCATTGAATAAATACACATAACTAATTTAGAATTCAACAACATAAAAGACTAAAGCTCAAAATTAATCAAATTTAAATTTTACTTTACCTCTCCGAAATAAAAAGGGAGTAGTAAAATGATAAATTTTCATCAATAATATTTTATAATATTAAAAGATCCTTAAAAGAACTATAGTAGTAAAAATAAGTTTTAATTTTTTAATTAATAATAAATTTATAAAACGACCATTCACTTGTGCGCGAAGCACGAACAAGTTCATTAATTAGAACTAAACGTAGAAACTCAAATTGAGTAAAAATAGCAAAAGTTGGTAAAAGGGTAATAGTATAGTAATATATATAATATATGATCAAATAATGTGAATAATAATATATAATAAGTGAGATCCAAAGTACAAAGAATTCTAAGGACACATTTAGCCGCAGTTGTTCCCACACACCATACGAATACCACGTGCTGGCGCGAAGTTTCAAACCGTATTATTTACCCAATTTGGAGCTATTTTTGTTGCAAATTTACCATTTAATGCCATTACTAACATTGTCATGAAATTAATAGGAAAGAAGTTTTGAATACACTCTGAACTTAACGTAAATTATTAGTTTCGTTTTTGAATAATGTTGGAAAATTATATGCACAGTGAAAATATATCAAAATTTTACTACTTATATGAATAATAGATAATCAAACATTTCTAAACTTGGCCAGAATTTAAAAATGTATGCTCATGTAGCAAGATTGACGGTATATTTAAGTTTAATTAAATAAACAAATATTTTTATGACTGACAATAATAATTCACGTGTGTATTTAAGTTCATCGTTCATTTCATGTGTCACATCAAATATTTAATTTGATTAATGCTAAGATATGTTTTGAGAATTTGATAGAAGAGTTTGGGTAATTAGGAAAAGATAAGGTTATAACTAGACAATGGTCTGTCTGTTTTTATTTGCTAATGGCAGACACTTTACAGGTAAAAAAAGTACTTAAATAAGCTCCTAATTTGGTTTCTTCTCATTTTCCTTGCCTTTAATTATTTCCCCTATATTCTCTTTAGCCCTTGCACCATCATCATTTCAATTCAAACTAGAATATTCAAAAAATAATAATAATAAGAAAGTGAATGATTTGTTTTTTTATTGTGTGTCTATTTTCTTCTATTAAAGTTTTTTCCCTTTTCATCCTTTTTATATCTTTTAAAATTCTTAAAACTCCTATTGTCCTCATGAAAACTTATTTAAATCAATTATTATTTTAGTGACCAGGCATAAATATCTTCTAGACTATAATGATGAAATTATCAATTACACATTTTAATTAGATAAGATTCTATTATTCTTAAATCTTAAAAAAAAATTAGAAATGTATTGGAAACACTCTTAAACTTACAGCGAATTATTAGTTTTATTTTCCTTGTATTGACAGCCTTAAAATAACTCTTTATTTGATTAATTAAATTTAGATTCACCCCTAATTTACCACATGACATATCAAATGGTCTAAAATTCTTATAAAAGTATGAAACTCTTAATAAAAAACTGAAAGAAGTGTTGAAAACACTCATAAACTTGACGAGAATATAGGAGTGTATTTCACTCATGTTGCAAGATTGGAAGTGTAATTAGATTCAGTTAGTCAACTAAAAAAATATTTTTAAGACTATCAATAATTCAAATGAAATTAATAATTTACGTCATAAAAAAATACAAGAGTGTCAATGTCGTAAATAACTGAAGAATCAAGTGTACTTACAAAGTAGGACATCGAAATTCGTGGAACCCACGCGGGATGTCTCCTTCCTTCCCATGCTATGCGTTATGTTCCTCGAAAATAACAAATACCTTAACCAGTTTACGTTAAAAATGTAATCTTTTTTCCCTCCTCTTATCCCTTCTCAGAAATAAATTATAACTATAGAGTACTAAAAAGAAATAATTTAAAAATAAAATAAAAATGAGGTGTCTATTATCTGCATGTTTCAGTACTTATTAATCTCAAAATCTGATCTTGAGTATTTAAATTTCATTTACTGCTGTAATTAATGTTAGTCATTTCAAGAAAAGGGAAAAAAGACTCAATTTTTAAGCTCAGATTTCATGTTTGGAAACTAAGTTTAAAGATTCCACCTTTAGCCCCATTCTGTAGATTTTTTTGAGAGAGAGAATTATGGGGGAGACACATAATCATGAACACAACCACCAGCCACCGCCGCAACAGGCGGCGGCGCCACCAGCAATGCCACTTGGTTCAGCCAGAGGACCTATGTTTCCTCCGGCAGAGCAACTACTTCAGCTTCACTATTGCATACACTCAAATCCTTCTTGGCGTTAGTATTCTTTTTTCATTTCTTTAATTTTAGCTATTTATATGCCTTACTGAAAAGATAAAGAGGAAAAATTGACACTTTGTTTTGTTAAAGTTTGTGTCTTTTTCATTCTTGGTTTTGGGTGAATTTTATAATCTTAAAGTATTGGGATTGAAATTGATGTTTTTGTGCTGAACAAGAATCTACTTCTGAAGAAAAATGAAAAATTGACACTTCCTTTTTGTAAAGTTTGTTTTTTTTATTTTTTTGGTTAGGGAGAATTTTAATGCTTTTGCTGAACAAGAATCTACTTGTAAAGATACAGATGAAAAATTGACTCCCTCCTTTTTGTGAAGTTTGTGTTTTCATTTTCATGGTTTGAGTGAATTTTAAAATCTAAAAGTATTCCTACTGAATAACCTTTTTGCTGAACAAGAATCAACTTGTAAAAGGTTCAACCTTTCTATGGTCTCTTTTTTTAACATATCTATGTTTTAGTTTCTGACTGTTGGAACTTGTGTGCTGTTGTTAGCTTTGAGAAAGTAAAGCTTCTTTGCTGAGGTCCTTTTTGTATTCTTTTCTTTGGTACAAATTATTTGATTCTAATTCTCTATACAATCTAGCCCTCTTTGCTCTTATTGTGAGAGAATCACGAAAACAAGAGAGGTTGAATTGTTCCGGTTATAGTAAGATTAACTGTCAGAATAATGAATTACTGAAGAGTTATGTCTCCCTTCCAATGGGGAGAATTGATAACTTGGAGGTTTCCTCGAGCGGGATAGCAATGGAATGGGATTGATCAAAATACCCCAATGATGTTGCCAACTTGAGCTAATCCCCAGACTGTGAACCTATATTGACATCGCTTGCCAAGCTCCGATGACATTACTTAGTTTCCTCATTTTTCTCATCAACTATTAATGTGAGCTATGTATTCAGTGAAGAGAGTCCCTTTCATGTGCGCTAGTAGAATTAGATAACCCTGTCAGAGGTTTTCTTCTTTTGCATGGAATGTGACGTTGCATGGGTTGGATCTACACTTTCTGATGCATTTTGGTTGCAAATATTTAATGTGGCACTGTGAATAATATACGTACAAATAAATTTAAAGCTATTCAGATGAGCCAAAGATTACATAGACGAAAGGGCCGCTACCTTCCAAAAAGAGGAGATGATGAGGGAGGCATTTTCTCAAACGACGTAGGCCATCTTAATGAGCTTAATCGCTTCCAAGGGTAGTGGGGTTCAAGGATAATGAGGAAAAGGGAAAGTCTCTGCAGACATTGTCGACTTTAAATTCATTATAGCTTCTGAATCGTCCAAGACATGTAATGATCACTTCTTCATGTGAATCAGTTGGTGCTTATGCTTTTATGACAATCGTCAAGTGAAGGAATCGGAATCATAGTAGGCATGGTGATTTTACAAAGCTCCCCATTCCTCCAATGTTTGGAGTTGAGATTGCTCTGACCGCTGAGTAAAATGTTTTTGTTTCTGGTATCGAGTTGAAACATATTCTCTTTTTCTCTTGGGGAAGCTGTATATCATCTGAAGATTTAAGAATCAAACTGTTTATGGGGAGTTGAGTGGTGTCAAGCTTCTTGCTTAAGATGCAGATGTATGAAATGTATCATGGAAGGCTTTCCATGAATGTAAAATTTGCGTTCATACAATAAATAATTTCCCAACCAAAAGGAGTTGCAGGCTCTCCATGAAATGACTGAATTCTGATAATGACAAAAGATCCTCTTAACCATTGCTAGATTGCCTCAACATCACCTGCTTCAGCTAAAGGACAATTCTTGTATTTTACCATCCGGAGGAATATACTTTTGATAGAACAAATGTTTCCTATCGAGCAATAAGATCTGGTTTGCAGTTCCGTGTTTATGCCGCATATGGCCCTCTTGGAGCAATCGCTTCTGACTATATTTGCCTTGTTCCTGTAAATTGGAATTTTTACTTGTTATCAAATAAAGAAATAAAAGAATTTCAGAA
>JAJOOF010006598.1:0-35619 GCA_029582545.1 Solanum lignicaule | reverse complement strand
TGTTTTGAGGGTCTCGGTTCTAAATGATTTCATGACCTAGCTTAAGGTCTTGATAGCTTATAAAGGTGATTAATCAACTAGCTAATCAACCCCTTAAGACCTTAAACAACACTCCAAACTTCAACGACAAGACCCTTACAACTCACTAGTTCAAACGACTAGTTTCCGGACGTCACTGTCATTTCTCATCATTTCATCAAGTTCTCAACTCTAGACTCACATGTGAGGCTCTAGTTTCACTAGTTCGTTTTTAGGGTCGTTACATGACTTCATGAGATGAATTATTGAACATGCTTGAGTATGCTTTTGAGAGTAAAATGCATATTTCCAAGATATTGTGTTGTGCATACATTTAGTTGGAGAAGGTGGTTCCTTCTATGAACATGACAAATGTTGAAATTTCATGCATAATGGGTTGTTAGATGTAGTTCCTACTTCCTTGAGATGCATTGATTATGTTTGAGATGGAGTTGAAGTTTCCTCCTTTGAATTGTGCATTATTTTGATGTTGCATGTATGACGGGCTCCTAGTCTTGAGTTTTTACTTCCGTAAGGTGTCTAGATCATCATGCGAGGATGAATGTTCCCAAGGGGGAGATATTGTAGCACCCCGAAACTAGTAGGCTAAACTACAGCTAAACGTGAGGGTTAACGTCATGGAAGAAAAGTTAGGGACAAGGGCAAAGGGGCAAGAGCCAAGGCAAGGACCAAGGCTGCCCAAGCCTTGCCAAGGCACTACTTTATGACCACGAGGGCCTTCATGACCAGTGGTTGTCACCACAAGTCGTGGTGCCACTCGTGGAGGTGGAGGCAGTAGCTTTTTTAAAGAGGCCCCAAACTGGTTCCTTCACAGGAGCCACTTCACGGCTCGTGAAGCCTTAGACGGCTCATGGGAGTGGCCTTGGTCATGCCTTAGCGATTGAGGGTTGATGAAGAGTGGCTTAACCATTACCTTAAGGCCCACGAGAGGGACCACGACTCGTGGAGCCCCTCGTGAGATTGCCTTGGGCTTGTGGGATAAAGGCACAAGTTGCCTAGCCACTGCCTCAAGTCCACGGAGGGGACCACGGCTCATGGAGCCCCTCATGGAACCTAGGCAACTTACTTTAAGTGAGGGGTGTTTTGGGTATT
This sequence comes from Solanum lignicaule, assembly GCA_029582545.1. Taxonomy (NCBI): domain Eukaryota; kingdom Viridiplantae; phylum Streptophyta; class Magnoliopsida; order Solanales; family Solanaceae; genus Solanum; species Solanum lignicaule. Next base: position 34,488 of record JAJOOF010006598.1, on the reverse strand, counting down.
TCCGGTTTAAGTCCAATCAAAGTGAAGTCGTTTTGCCTTACTTTTATACAACTATATAAGTCATTTTAAGTCAAAATACACCCATTCACCTCATTATTTCCCAAAACCCAAATCAAATCCTAAAGAGTTCATTTTCTCCAAATATTCTCTCTCTAGAACTTTAAGGAAGAAGAAGAAGGAGGTTGGAGCTAGGGTTCAAGAAAAAAGGTTTTCTACTCAAATTCTTTAGATTCCATTGCTAAGGTGTGGTAGTCCTTCATCCATGGAGTCCCTCCAAATTCAATTTCAAAACTAGTGATTCCCTAAAAGTTAGGGTTTGACTTCAAATTCACGAGTTCTTTTCAAAAACGTTTCTAATGATTGATTTATGATATATTAAGTATGAATTGATGATTTCCTATGGTTTAATGTTGAATCCCCAAAGAACCCTTGAAACCCCCATATTCCTCAATTATGATCTTGTGATGTGGGTTTGTTGATGAGAGAAGTATGTTATGAAATTAGGTATGTAGTAATTGAGTCACTTGAATTATGATTATATCCATGTATAATATAGTGAATTCAAGATGCGTTGATTAAATGGGATCTTGTATCTATGAAGGGTAAGATATGAGAATTATGCATGATTATGAGATTTATGTATATGCTTTAAGAACACATTGAGAGTGAAATGATGATGATTATGATCCTTTTGTGTGTTGATTGAAAGGTTATTCTCATTTACACACCTATGTATGAATATGATATGAAGTGAAGGATTTTCTCACAATATGATGATTCTAAGGTTAAAAGGCTATTCTTACCTATAGAATCTATGAGCTATCTTATGAATTATTTTGGATTGAGTGTCAAGACATTCTTCAATGAATATGAACTTAGGTCAAGACCTAATATGAACTCCGTGGGAATTAATTCTTAGCACCGAGTGGATATTGTATATGAGATGGAAGCTTCTTTCCTAGTTGAGTCCGGCTTCCAAGGAAAACTTTTACACTAGTTGAGTACGGCTTTCCAAATGGATTCCTTATACCTTGTTGAGTCTGGGTTCCCAATTTATGTCTCATGAGATGAAAGCCTTATACCTTAGTTGAGTCCGGGTTTCTAGTAGCAATCTCCTTATCCCATAAACTATGTGCCCTCATAGGTATTTAGCTAGTGGAATCACCTAAGCTAATTGTATGGTTCAACCTTAGGCAAGTAGGACAACCCTTTTCAGTGTGGGTAACACCGAATTCCATGTTAAGCTCACATGGTCTATGTCAGTTAAGGCTTATTCCCCAGAACAACAACATTATGAACAAGAATATGAATTATGAACTATGGTTACTCAAGAAGCTTTACTTAGCATAGGTGGGATTTATGGGGTCTTATTCATGCATTGTACAAGTATGCTTTGAGGGTACCTATGGTATGTTTCCATTATGTTATGATGATCTATATGTTGACTATGCTTATGACTTATGGTTTTACACTAGTCTTCATGATGATCCTTAAACATGATAAAGTGCATGTTTTCAACTAAAATGTCCCTTTCAGCATGATTTCAATGTTTTTATGCATGACTATCTTACTTAGTGCATTTTTGTACTAACACCTACTTTTCCTACATTTTCCCCAAATATAGGGTCTGGTTCTCAAGGTGGTCCTCATTGTGGCTAAATCTTGGAATAGTTCACTTCTCCTAGATTTTTGGTGAGTCCTCAAGATTTGATGACAAATGTTTTCACTTGTAGTTTCATTTCTTGTATTTCCTTTTTGGACTATGTTGTATGGGTTATGCCCCTTTTCTTTTCGAATATTGTAATAGATGGCTATGTTGAGACTTAGAGTCTAGACTTCTACTTTTGCTTTAAATGAAAATTTTAAACTTGGACTTTAAAAATACGTTTTACTCTTATTGTTTTATTGCTTATGTTGTGATATGCTAAGTGGCTTGTATAGATTCCTTCGAGGCTCTATACACCATGTTACATCTAGGGGTACCCTAGTGTCGTTGTTGCTACATTGGTTGCTTCAAGTGTGGTCAGAACGATCATTTTATGAGAGAGTGTCCTAAGAACAGGCAGGGAAATGGTAATGGGGGCAATAGAGCCTAGTCTTCTTCAGTTGCTCAACCAGACATAGGTGAACCTAGAGGAGCTACTTCAGGGGCAGCCGGAGGATCAAACTGTTTTTATGCTATCACTAGTTGCCAAGAGCAAGAGGATTCGCCAGATGTTGTCACTGGTATGATCCAAGTCTTTAATTTCGATGTTTATGCTTTGCTAGTTCCAGGAGTGAGTTTATCTTTTGTGACTCCTTATGTTGCGATGAATTTTGATGTTCTTCCTGAGCAACTTCTTCAGCCCTTCAATGTTTCTACACCTATTGGTGAGTCTATTCTAGCTGAGAGAGTCTATCATGATTGTACCATTTCTGTCAATCACAAGAGTACCATGGCTGACTTAGTTGAGTTAGATATGGTAGATTTTGATGTCATTCTAGGTATGGACTAGCTTCATGCCTGTTATGCATCAATAGATTGTAGAACTCGAGTAGTCAAGTTCCAGTTTCCCAGTGAACCAGTTATAGAGTGGAAGAGTAGTTCAACAGTGCTTAAGGGTCATTTTATTTCATACCTTAAGGCGATAAAGCTAGTTTCCAAGGTGCGTGTCTATCGCTTAGTCTGAGTTAATTACTCTAGTGTTGAGATACCTCATATCCAGTCAGTTCCAGTAGTAAAAGAGTTTCCAAAAATCTTTCCAGATGATCTTTCCGGAGTCCTTCCTGGGAGAGAAATAGACTTTGGTATAGATATTCTTCCTGATAGTCATCCTTTATCTATTCCGACATATAGGATGGCACCACCAGAGTTGAAAGAGTTAAAAGAGCAGTTGAAAGACCTCCTAGAGAGAGGTTTCGTTCGACCAAGTGTCTCACCTTGGGGCGCTTTGGTATTATTTGTGAGAAAGAAAGTTGGTTCCCTTAGAATGTGTATAGATTGCCGTTAGTTGAACAAAGTTACCATCAAGAATAAGTATCCTCTTCCAAGAATTGATGATCTCTTCTATCAATTTCAGGGTGCCTCTTGTTTTTCGAAAATAGACCTCAGATCAAGCTACCATCATTTGAAAGTAAGGGAATGTGATATTCCAAAGACATCATTCAAGACCCGTTATGGTCATTATAAGTTTTTGGTCATGTCGTTCGACCTAACTAATGCACTTGCATCATTCATGTACCTTATGAATAGAGTATTCAAGCCTTATTTAGATATGTTTGTAATCGTATTCATTAATGACATTCTAATTTATTCAAGGAATGAGGAAGATCATGCTAGCCATCTCAAAATTGCTCTCCAAACTTTAAAGGATAAGGAGTTTTATGCTAAATTTTCTATATGTGAATTTTTGCTGGAGTCTATGGCATTCTTAGGCCATATTGTTTTCGGTGATGGAATTAGAGTTGATACCCAGAAAATAGAGGCAGTGCAGAATTGGACTAGACCCACATCTCCAACTGAAATTAGGAGTTTCTTGGGATTGGCTGGCTATTATAGAACGTTTGTCGAGGGATTTTCATTTATTTCATCTCCTTTGACTAAGTTGACTCAGAAAACAATGAAGTTTCAATGGTCTGAAGCTTGTGAGAAAAGCTTTCATGAATTGAAAAAGAGGTTGACTACTGCCCCAATATTGACCTTATCAGAAGGTACGCAAGGTTTTGTTGTGTATTATGATGCGTCCCGAGTTGGACTGGGTTGTGTGTTAATGCAGAATGGTAAATTTGTAGCTTATTCTTCCAGACAACTGAAGGTTCACGAGAGGAATTATCCAACCCATGATTTAGAATTGGCTGCCATGGTATTTTCTTTGAAAATATGGCGTCATTTTCTTTATGGTGTTCATGTAGATGTGTTCACCGATCACAAGAGTCTCCAGTATGTGTTTAGTCAGAAAGAGCTTAATCTCATATAGAGAAGGTGGTTAGAGTTACTCAAGGATTATGACATGAGTATTCTTTATCACCCAGTTAAGGCTAATGTTGTTGTTGATGCCATAAGTAGATTGTCTATGGGTAGTACCACCCATTTTGAGGAAGATAAGCAAGAGTTAGCAAAAGAGGTGCGCAGACTTGCATGATTAGAAGTCTGAATAATGGATTCCACTGAAGGATGAGTAGTGGTGATGAATGGGGCTGAATCATCATTAGTGTCAGAAGTGAATGAGAAACAAGACCAAGATCCTATTTTTCTTGAATTAAAGGCAAATATTCATAAGCTAAAAGTAATGGATTTTGAACAAGGGGGGAGATGGTGTATTAAGGTATCAAGGTAGGTTGTGTGTAGCAAGGATGGATGAACTCCAAGAGAGGATCATAGAGAAAGCTCATAGCTCTGTATATTCTATCCATTCGGGTTCCACAAAGTTGTATCGTGATTTGAGAGAAGTATATTGGTGGAATAGTATGAAGAAAGGTTTTACTGAGTTCATTGCTAAATGCCTTAATTATCAACAAGTTAAAGTAGAGCACCAAAGGCCCGGTGGTATGGCTCAGAACATAGAACTTCCAGAATGGAAGTGGGAGAAGATCAATATGGATTTTATCACAGGTTTACCGTGGTCTCGCAGGCAGAATGATTCGATTTAGGTTATTGAAGATCGAATGACTAAATCAACCCATTTCTTACCAGTAAATACTATCCATTCAGCAGAAGATTATGCTAAGTTATGTATTCAAGAGGTAGTCAGACTTCATGAAGTTCCAGTCTCCACCATTTCAGATAGAGGTGCACAATTTACTGCACAGATTTGGAAGTCATTCTAGAAAGACTTGAGTTCAAAGGTGAACTTGAGTATTGTTTTTCATCCTCAGACAGATGGTCAAGCAGAGCGTACTATTCAGACTTTAGAAGATACGTTGAGGGCTTGTGTGATCGATTCCAAAGGTAATTGGGACGATCACCTACCTCTCATTCAGTTTGCTTACACCAATAGTTACCATTCTAGCATCCAAATGACTCCTTATGAAGCTCTTTATGGGAGAAGATGCAGATCTTTTATTGGATGGTTTGAAGTTGGCGAAGCTGGGTTGATAGGACCAACTTAGTGCATTAAGCTAAAAAGTGAAGGCTATTCAAAAGAGATTGAAAACACCGCAGAGTCATCATAAATCCAATACTCATGTTAGGAGAAGAGACTTAAAGTTCGAAGTAGATGATTGGATTTACTTGAAAGTTTAACCCTTGAAGGGTATTATGAGATTTGGCAAGAAGGGTAAACTTAGTCCCCGTTATATTTGTCCTTACAGATTATACAAGAGGATTGACAATGTAACTTACGAGTTAGAGCTACCACAAAAGTTAGCAGCGGTTCATCCCATATTCCACATTTTTATGTTGAAGAAGTGTATGTGCGATCCTTCACTTATCATACCTACTAAATATATTGGTATCAAGGATAGCTTATCTTATGATGAGATTCCTGTTCAGATTCTAGATCACCAAGTTTGCAAGTTGAGAACTAAAGAAGTAGCATCAGTCAAAGTCATTTGGAGAAATCAGTTTGTTGAGGAAGATACTTGGGAAGATGAGGAGGATATGAAGAAGAGGTACCCACATCTCTTCGAATCCGGAGAAGTTCCAAATTAAGGTACTAATCCTTTTCTTTGCTTTTATTTAAGTTGGCATGTTGTATTTAGATTTGTGCTTGTTGGATGTTTGAGCTAGGTGTTAGATGTTACGCCTTAGCCTACTAAGAGTAATCTCATTCGGGGACAAATGTTCCCAAGGGGGAGATATTGTAACACCCCACTACTAGAAAGATTTAGAATTAGAAAGAAACCATTTTTAGGAAATAATCAAATTTGGAAAGTTTGACAAAGTTAAGCTAAGTATGAGTTTTGGGTAAACTTTAAACAACAATTACTCCTAGATAAAGATGAGTTATGTGTGTTAAAAGATACCGTATAAAATATCTTTGAATTTTCTTTCCAACGCCACAAAGTTTGCTCAATTTTGAGTTCGTATGAGGGAGATATGGCTATTTGAAGTCGGGCTGTCTAGATAAGTAAAGTCAAAACCAGATTTTAGAAGGGTATTATGGTCTTTTCACTACCCAATTAATTGAATTCGTTTTTGTTAATTAAGTTGGGGTCTAAACTGATTGGGTTTAGTTTACACTTCATAAAATAAGTTAGGGTTTTGAGAGAAGAGAAGAGAAGAGAACAAGAGAAAAAAGGAGAAGAAGCTTAGAATCGTCACATTTTTGAAGGTTTGCTTGTGGATTTCGCCAAGGGTTGATCCTTACGAGGCATGTGAGATCACATAGCGTTGGGTTAGTTCACCCACGTGCCAATCATGATTTAATTCAGCGATATTATTTCCTTGATAGTATAGAAGTTGAGTTCTTGATGAATATTGTTGAAATTTCTATTGGTTTCTTAATTGTTGAAGTTGTTGAGAAGTTCTTGGGTTAAATTCATGATATTTGATGTTGTTTTGAGTAGATTCTTGCATACTTTGGTTATGTAGTCGAATCTAACTGTTTGGGAAAGGAACCAATTGAAACTAGAGGGTTTAGAGTTGAAAAACGAGTAAGAAAAATTGGGGATTTTATGGTCAGGGGTCTGGGGTGCTGCGCTAGCAAGAGCGCCCCACTTTGGGGTTTGAAGTTTGGGCTCTGGGGCGCGTTGCAACTTAAAGTACCCCAACCCAGGCGCTGAAGTTTTGGGTCTGGTGCCCCGGCCACTCAGAGTGCCAAGGATGCCAGGTCTTCTACCCTTTCCCACTTATTTCCATTTGAGTTCCCTTGAAATGTACCTATGGTTTCTAGTTGATTTATACACTCTAAGGCACTTCTTAACAACATGGAATCATTCATAACATGAGATCATCAGCCTTGAATCCATAATTCAATTCAAGGAAAGTTAAGACTCAAGTCAAGAGAAGTTCTTAGAGTCTTTCCAAAGTCTTTCGCAAATGTTTTAACTTTGTTTTAAGACTTGAGTTTTGAGTTGAGTAAAGAGTAAAAGAGTGAAGTTCATTTATTCAAAAGAAGTATATCGGGACTATGTATTCCCAAAGAGTAATTGTTTTCATAATTAAATAAGAAAGGAAACACTGATTTCCAACAGAGCCTTTGAGCTAGTTTTGAGTAAAGAGTAAATGCTTTCACAGTTAAGAAAGAGAGGAAACTTTGTTTTTCAAGAGAGTCTTTGAGCTGAGGTTTTGAGCAATAATCTCAAACCATAGAAAGAAGTTATGTTTTTAAACATATGAACTAGTAATATTTTGGGAGTAGTATTGAGCACCGATATGGGGAAGAGTTCATAAATCTCACATCATCCATAAACCATATATCCATCATGGGTTGAAAAGGGTCATACTTTTTAGATGATTCCTTAGTGATTTTAGCATGGACTAGTGGATCCACTTAGTTAGTTAGGTTCTATGCCCTTGGCATGGTATAGGACGGCCCTGGAAGCGTGAGGCAAAACGTTGTATCATCACATAGCTTTTAAGTGATGGTTGTCGGTTAGAGAAACTCCCATAAAAGCATTTTAGTATTCTTATATACACCAAGTTATTATTTTTTTATATACACATAGAGTTCATATTGTATCTTTGCATACATACAAAGTTTCTATTGTATTTCTAAATACACAGAGTTATTATCCATGATTTGAAAGCTTTTCTTAATATTGCATTTATATTATTGCTTTGTATTGAAATGAGTTAAGTTGGGTTGAGTTGAGCCCATGTATGTTCTTTCAATGCCTTTTAAGCTTGTGCCTTATTTTAGAATTCCCCTCGCATGTTGTACATTCAATGTACTGACGCCATTTGGCCTGCATCATTGTTATGATGCAGATACAGGTAACCAAGATCAACATCCAGCGCTTCGTTGATTCTAGTTGAACTTCAGAGTTGTTGGTGAGCCTCCTTGCTTTTGGAGGACCCCTTTTTACTACTTTATAGTTAGTTCACTAGGATGTCGTCGGTCTTGTCCCGACATCCATATCAGTTCTTAGAGGCTTCATAGACAGTTAGTTTGATGTTAGTTCTTGAGTCTTTCTATTTTAGTTATGCTTGAGTCTTGAGTTTCCACTTTGGCCAGCGAATGTTTAATTATAATATATTCTCAGTTATCTTTGAGCTTTCAGTTTACTTTTAAAGTACATTTATGTTTGAGTAAAGTCTTTCGCTAAGACTTAAGCTAGCCTAAGGGTTCCCTTAGGGCTAGAAATGGTTCTCGAGTGTAGTCCCGCCCAGGGTGTAGGCTCGGGGAGTGACACAAAACCTGGCACAAATTGATACACTCTATCCTTTATTGGCTGCATAATATTGGGAGCATACCTAACAAAGTAATTAAATCTGAGGCTATACTCACGCATACTCATACTGCCCTACTGCAAATATAGGAACAACTCAGGTTGGGCATGTGAAAGGTCATGTGGTAGATACGAATCTCTAAAGGACTTGGAGAAATCCTTCGATTTAGAAGGAGGTGCTTAGCTCCCTTGGATTTAGCCCATGCGTCATACCATAATAGAGGTACATCATGTAGCCTAAAAATTATTTACTCTACTCCCTTTGTAACTGTAGCTCACATCACCTTCAACACTCTATAAGTCTTATCAATAAAATTATGGGGGTCCTTATTAGGAAGAGATCTGGTGAAAAGTAGAAGACTCAAGCTCAGAAACTAACAAACTCTGGAACACTCACCCACATAGTCTCTAGGTCCTTCCACTACTTCCAATTGTTGTTCCTATGTAGCAGTTATACGAGCCATCAATTGAATAGCTCACTCAATACACTGTCCCTCTAGGCTACCGTAGATGTGATAGGTGTAAGAGGGTCAACAACTCTTTCACCTTTATGTATCAATCGGGCTTGGGGAGCTAGATGTAAGTCTAATCTAACTCTAGTTGGAGCTTGAGGGGCTGTAATGCCTGGAGCAGGAGATTCAGTCTGAGCCTTTATCTATCTCCCTATTCATCTAAAGGGTGTTGTTGTTATGGAACTGCGAACTTCAAGTCTAACTCGGGTGCTTTTGAAATCTGAAAGGTTTAAACTTTCCATGAATCCTAGTTCCTTTTATTTTGTTAACTTCTTGTTGCTATTTATTTTATTCGGAATGAAACATACAGAAAGATGTTTTTAATTTGTGTTTGCATTACACTCTTTTTTAGACCATGACTTATAGCAAGATATGACACTGACAAGCTAGGGTGGAAAGCATCCTCCTACAAGGGTAAAGGAAAAAATAAGGGATTCTCAAACTTTCGGTGATAAAGATAAGAGCGTAAAATTATATATTGATGGTATGAAGAAATATTACACCATATACAAAGCTACATGGACATTTATGTTGTAGAAATTTTTTTATATGATGAAGTTTGAAGATGTGTATCCTTGCACAGTCGAATAGTACTGGGATAGAGATCAGTTCCCCTTAGATGACTTACAAGGAGCTTATTACCCCGAGGAGGATTTTGAGTTTTATGCGCCATACCAAGATAGATAAGAAGCATTTATCATTCAGGGAGAAATACTATTTTCTCTCAGCTTTGATTCTAAATTAGCTTTAATGGGAATTATTCCACCTAGATCACTTAATTTACTAATTTTGAGATACTAGAGGCATTTGGAATGTGCTAATTTTTACTTGACTAGCCGGCACATCGAGGACTTTTCTTGCATGATTTTTTCTACTCATGATCTTGTACATAGTTTCCTACACTTTTGGCTACAACTTGACACCCCTAGGAGTTTAATCTGTTGTAATATGTTCAACCTCTTTAATCTTTAGTTGGGTAGCCCCTAATGATTGATCATTACCTATTTGCAGGTTAGATGCCTTGTCTTATCATCTTCGGAGTCGACAAACCCTTTGGGAATTTACTCTTTAGTGGGCGGCCTTTACTAATACCCCTGGGAGTTTACTCTTATGCCGGGTGGCCCCTATTGGTTTCTAATGGGTACAAGTATTTACTGATGGTCCTACTGCATACTCTAGATTCATATGCATTGCCTATCACAAGTATACTTGTTTGTTGATTGTACTCTTCGATTTATGGCAGGGTTGGGTTATTGTTTTGACTATATTCTTTTCTTTGTTGTTATTTATCTGATAGCGGATAGGCTTTGTTTTTAGAACTGTAGTTGTTAGTCCTCTTAACCCTGTGTAGTTTTCTTTAAATCTTAGTTCCTTGCGAGTAGGTTGTTGGCTTGCGTTCTAGGTACATTCTTGACTAGACTTCTTATTCTTTGCATCATTTTGTATTCCTTATTTCTTGTCTTCCTTAGTATCTCATGTTTAGTTACTTATTCTATGCATTCCTTATTCCTTGCTTTTATGCTTGTTTAATCTTTTGAGCTAAATTGGCCTATACTTATTGAATTCTATTTTTGTACTCATACTACACTTCTGCTCCATGCAGCTTATAATTTGGACTATCGTCGTTGATTTGGAGTCGTGTGGAGTAGAGTGGTGTTTAGATACTAGGGCAAGCTCCTACAATTCAGAGCTGCCAGTTTCAATCTTTTTAGGCTAGGCTTAGTCTTTATATTATATTCAGAGACAACCTATAGTTACTTTTTATTTGTAAAATCCTTGTACTCTTTATTTTGTTTAGATGCTCGATTACCGACTAATGCCAGGTTTTGGGATGGTTCTTTCTGTTGCAATTATATTGACTACCTTTTTTTTTCGTTATAAGTTTTATGCTTGTTGTTGTTGACTTCCACTTGGTAGTCCGTTTTTTATAGCTCCAGACTCAGGGGTAGGCTTACCTTTTTTGTGGAGAGTAGTAGGTGCTATCATGACCTAAGAAATTGGGTCGTTATAGTTTTTATTAGAGTTGTAGGTTTACATGAATCATATGTATTGAAGCAAATGCTTGGTAGTGTCCTTTGGATCATTGTAGAGACGTCTATATATTATCTTCGGGAGTCTATACGACATTTTAAGGAAATTGTATTCTTTACTCTTCATTGTGTGCCTTAATTTTGGTTAACCTCCAAAACTACTTCTTTAAAATCTACTATCTTCTTGATAGAGAGCACGAGGTATTTGATGGACGTGGATGTAACATCATCACATTTCACCATAAATTTAGCAGATGTTCGGGTTAGAGGGCCTCAAGTGGGCACGTACCTTGAGGTCGAAGGCATTCTACAATATTTATAGAGCATTTGGGTAGCCCTGGTTCTGACAGGGTCATACACAACCTCGACTATTAGAGATTCAGTATAAGGAGGTTTATGCTTCTTTAAGGGGATACTTAAGACATGTGCGGTTCTTGGTGCAACGGGTTCTTCTCAGAGCAGAGTTGGGTTTACTAGTCCCCAATAGGGTTTGTCGTCCATTTCTGACTATGTGTTGGAATTTCTTGAGTGGGCCAGGCTTAGTCCCATATTATTTACTACAAATAGGGAGATTAGTCAGGGGATCAACTGAGGGTTGGCCTTCGAATTCCGATTGGTGTTAGAGTATCTAATAAAAATGGGGTCTACTTTTCCTAGGTTGTTGGTAATGTGAGAGTTATGGAGCAGGCATGCCTTGAGACTTAAAGAGATAGGGGTAAGAGGCCTCTCCCTTTGTTCCATGTTGACAACATTCCACTTTGAGGTGGGTATCAGTTTATGGAGGGTCATCTTCCTTCTTGACCTATCAAGCCTATTAGGGTAGCATCTCAGGTTCTAAGGGTTTTTGAGGTAGGTCATGGTACGTACAATAAGTAGATTTCAGGCTTAATTTATCATTATAGTCATTCTTGACCTTGAGGTGTTGGGTTTCATGTTACTTAGAAGGGTCTTCACAATAAGTTTCCCTTGGTGACATTTGTTATGAGTGTCACGAGGTAGGCCACTATGTCAGAGATTGTCACAGGGCCCAGTGAAGATAGTTAGGGGTGGTTCTAAGTATTGCAGAGGTAGGCAAGGCAGCTCATCATGTTCTTCACGCAAGGCTTTTGAATACATAGGTTGCTATGATTGTGAAGCGTTTGACCATTCTCAGAGAGAGTGCCCAAGTGGGGGTTTCTTTTCTAGACATCGTAAAAATCTTATATTCTAAAAGCAAGGTTGGTTAGATCTTGTTGTACTTTTGGGGAACTTGGCTATCGGTCTAAATCTTGTCCTTGGAATGGGACCATAATAATAGGTATTCAGTTTGGACATTTTTTGTGGGTTGATAACACCTTCAGTTAGAGGTGGCGCTATTTGTTTTTCCAGGTTCTACTTTAAGTGCTCCTGTTGAGATTGGGCATAATCCATTATATGATTCTATAAGCGGACTAGAGGCTGAGGCTCCAGGAATCCCTTCTTTGGATGCATTTGTGGCTTTATACCATTGTTCTTATTTTGTGTTTTTTTGGATCTTCATGCATATTCATGTTTCTTTGAGTTGTTATCTATCGTTTGTGTGTTATGGCAGCTTTATTTGAGAATTATGTATATGATTTAGCTCATGTAGATTATTTTTGTTAGTAGTGGATGGACTAGGTCGTATATTTTCTATTGAGACTAGTTGTTGTGTAGCTCCTCGAATCTTTCCATTGATGGTTTTTATTATGGTGGTATATTTGGGATATTCAGTTTCCCTTTTCCCCACCATTTTTTACCTCCCCTGATTTGAGAAAGACCAAAAATGCAAAATTTCAAAAGTTGCAGGTGCCACCGACGAGACCAACCCACGACCCGTGGTTTGAACCATAGACCGTAGGTAAGGTCCGTGGCTGGTCACCCAATTAACATTCATAATTCATAAGTCATCATAGCATAAGAGAACCACACTACAACCTCTTTCAAAGTCCACTTGTTCCATGCATGAATGAAGTCCCATACCCCCATTCACACTAAGTAGAGCTCCTTGAGAAGTCATAAGTGATAGCCCATGTTCCTTGTTCTTATCACAGTTTGTATTCTTGTCATATAGGGAAAATAGCCATAACCGGCATAGATCATGTGAGCTACATGGAATCCGGTGTCATGTCCCACACCGAAAATGGATGTCCTACTTGCCTAAGGTAGAACTACATGTATTAGGTTTTAGGTGGACCCACTAGCTAAAAGCCTATGTGGGAACATAGTTCTGGGATAGGGATATTGCTTCTGGAATACCGGCCTATTGTATTGACGGGGGAGCTTCTATCTCATGAGGTTAACTTTAGAAACCCGGCGTATTGTATTGACGGGAGAGTCTCTACCTCATATTCCATATCCACTCTGTGCTAAGCATAATTCCCTTTAAGTTCATGTTAAGTCTTTACTTAAGTACATGTTTATGGAAGAATGCCCTAGCACTCAAACAAACATGGAATCATGGTAGATCATAGATTCAATAGGTGAGAATGGCCTTACAAACTAAGATCATCATTATATGAGTAAACCTTTCACATCATATTCATAGTGTGTTCATGAGAATAGCCTTTCAATCAACACACCTAGATAATCATATTCATAAATACTTCATGCATGTTCGTGTGTAAGGGTATAGGGAAGAAGGATCTTTCAATCACTACCACAATTTACACTATAGCCATAGGATCTTCATCCTCATAGTAAATCTTGTAGCACATGCACAATTCTCATAGACATATAAAATTCTCATAAACTGCCCTTCAAGGGTCATGGATCATGATTCATCAGTATATCTAGAATTACTTCATTGAACCTGTATAATAACCTAATTGAAATAATCAATTCATCACGTTCATAATAGTATAACATTGTACTAGTCATTGACCCAAAATCATACTTTAAGATCCAATTTGTGAAAATAGGGAAATTCTTGGATTCATGGGGGACTTTATCATAAAACCACCATAACATAGTAATTCAATTATAATATAAGACAATTAAATCATTGAAATCATTTTTAGGAAGAACCCATGACTTAGATTGAAAACCCTAGGTTTTGGAGAATTCCCTACTTTGAAATTGAGAGTTTGAGGGCTTCATGGAAGAAAGCTAACCATGAATCAAGAGTACCATACCTTGATTGAATATTTCCTCAAAAATTTGAGTAGGGAAGATGATTCTTGAGCCCTAATCTTCAAGTTCTTCTTCTTCTTCAATGGAGGTTTTAGAGAGAGAAATATTGTGAGGAAGATGAAGTTCTTGGGTTTTCTTTTTTATTCTATAAAAGTGACTTAATTGGGGGAAACTTGAGTCTAAAAAGCTTTTATGCTTATTAGGAAAAGAGTAAAATAATGTGGGTTCAATTTTGGAAGAATAACTGAAGACCCTAAGGCTTGAATTTAAAATCAGCCTATAAGCACGTTTTAGCTCACCTAATGCACACCTTAGCTCGCCAAGGGCACTAGGCGACACACCTATTGGCCCTTGGCTTGCCTAAATTTCCAGAATGCTCCATTATGGAGCATCTCCCATGTGTGATGTGGAGGGCCTTTGGGCGATGCGCCAAGTTGGTTGGCCAGCCCCGACCTAGCTAGCCTAATATTCCAGTAGCTAGGCCAGGGGAGGGGGCTGCCCACTAGGCGAGGTAGGTCCATTTGGCTAGTCGCCAATGGACTTGGGCGATGTTGCTGCCCTATCGCCGAATGGTCCAAAGCAAAAAATTGTTTTCCTTCACTTTTCTTAGGTGATTTAGGCCCTTGCCCTCTCTCTAGACTCTTACCCCATTCATTTGAGCTCTAGTTAAGCCTACACATTTCCGGAGTATTACATTATCTCCGCCTTGGGAACATTCATCCTCGAATGACGATCTAGGCACCTTACGGAAGTAAAGACTCAAGACTAGCAGCCCATCATGCATGCAACATAAAAATAATGTACGATTCAAGGGAGGAAACATCAACTCCATCTCAATTACCATCAATCCAACATAAGGAAGTAGGAACTGCATCTACTAACCCAAAATGCATGAAATTTAACATTTCTCATGTTCATAGGAGGAACTACCTTCTCCAACACAACATTATGGAGCCAATATGCCTTGTCATAAAACACAATAACGCATGTTCATCAATTCATCCCACGAAGTCAAATACGCAACATCATACCAAAATGCACAACAACATCATGAATACATAATTCATGGAACTCATTTTATTACTAAATTTGAATTCTTTTCAAGAACATGCATAACATAAGGAAATCATGGAGAAACACATATATCATACATGACTCCCAAAACTAGGAACTCAAGAGGAACTACTTACCTCAAGCTTGAGTAGGAGTAGAAGGAAAAAGATGATGATAACGGGACTTCATATCGGCCTCGGCCTCCCATGTAGCACCCTCAACTAAATAATTCCTCCATAGAACCTTCACGGAGGCTATTTCCTTATTTCTCAACCTTTTAACTTGTCGGTCCAAGATTTCGACCGGAACTTCCTCATAGGAAAGGCTCTCATCAACCCCTAATCCTTTTAAGGGGATAATGGCTACCAGGTCAACTATGCACTTCTTAATCATGGAAACATGACAAACCGGGTGAGCCGGAGCTAATTCATTCGGTAAGTTTAACTTATATGCAACTTTCCCAACACGTCTCAAGATTTGATATGGGCCCACAAACTGGGGACTAAGCTTTCCCTTTTTCCAAACCTCATCATACCTTTCATAGGTGAAATTTTCAAGTAGACCCAATCATTAACTTCAAATTCTAAATCCCTTCTTCTGACATTGGCATAATACTTGTGCCGACTTTGGGCCGTTCTCAACCTCTCTTTAATGAGTCGAACTTTCTCAATGGCCTCATAAACTAATTGAGGACCAGTAAGAGCAATTTTACCTACTTCAAAATAACCAACCGGAGACCTACATCTCCTACCATACAAAGCTTCAAAAGGAGCCATGGCAATGTTTGAATGGTAACTATTATTATAGGCAGACTCTATTAATGGTAGATGGTCATCCGAATTACCCTTGAAGTCTATTACACATTCTCTCAACATATCCTCCAAGGTTTGGATGGTACGTTCCGCTTGCCCATCGGTTTGGTGATGAAAAGCCATGCTAAGCTTAACTTCAGTACCAAGCCCTTTTTGGAATGACTTCCAAAAGTGTGTAGTAAATTGAGTACCCTGATCCGAAATAATCAACAAGGGAACTCCATGTAACTTCACTATCTCCCTGATATACAATTTGGCATAGTCTTCCACCGAAAAGGAAACCTTGACGGGAATGAAATGGGCTGATTTTGTCATTATATCTACAATGACCCAAACGGAATCATGTTGCCTTAGGGTACGAGGCAATCCCACAACAAAATCCATATTCACTTCCTCCCACTTCCGAGTGGGAATATCTATATCTTGGGACAAGCCTCCCGGATTTTGGTGCTCGGCCTTAACTTGTGGATAGTTCGAACACTTGGCTACAAAACCCGATATATCACTATTCATACCATTCCGCCAATAGGCTTCCAGTAGATCACGGTACATCTTGGTGGTGTCACACCTCAAATCCCATAAAGACGGACAAGCACCCGATGCCCTAAAGGCCCGAGAGAACCAACATGTAACATGTGCTTACTATATATATAACTATGACAATCTTAAAGTTGTGACAAGTTCACTTGGGATGCAGCGATAGGAACCAACATAAGTAGACCCAAAACTTATATACAAGACTTGGCCGTTGAGGCCACCACTTGTTAAGACACACTTGAAGCATATACATTAGTCTACAAAGCCTCTAAAAGATGGAAAACCTTAGAGTAGGTCGGGACAAACCCCGCCTTACCCTTAACTACAATACAATACCAAAATGAATCTACCAAGGACTAAGTAAAACTCCGAATCAACCTGGAGCTCACCAAAAGTAGCTGAGGGTCGTGTTCTCCTATTGAGGAGGTCTACTAGCTGGAGTACCTGTGCCTACAGCATGAAATACAGCATCCCCCGCGAGGGATGTTAGTATGAAAAATTATACAGAATATGTAAGGCAATAACATATATAAAATAAGAGTTCTAATAAAACCAAGTATCAATATATGTGTGAATAAATCAGAACAGAAGACCACCTTTGTTAACTCTTGTAGGATCATGTATGTTACATTCTTGTCTTTACCTTTCTGTGTGTTATGATCTTTATAAGGCATGTGATACGAATGACCAGCTGATCAGTGGTAGAAGAGGATGACCCATGCTAGGCATTTTAACCCTGGGATGCGGTCCTCATAATTACACAAATTGTGATCGGCCCATGCTAGGCTTTCACCCTTGAGCTACCACCCTTTTATACCAATTGGGATCGGCCCATACAAGGCTTTCGCCCCTTAGCTGCCACCCTTATATACCAATTGGGATCGACCCATGCTAGGCCTTTGCCCTTGGGCTGCCAACCATAATAATACAGATTGCTTCACTTAGATTCTTTAATCTTTGAGATTGTTGTTTTGGTGGTCATAATCATTTTTTATAATTGGAACTACGGATCAGTAGTAGAAGACATGAAAATAATACTTCAAGGCAGTAACAATGACATAAGGGGCTATGTAACATCAATGCATTACTTGTGAGCTTAAATGACTTGACTTCAACAAACTAAGAGGAGGATTCACCAAACTTGCTTTTGCAAATACCATTTCTATACCAGCACATAGGAAGATAATTACACAAGTATAGAGTAGTGAACATATAATGAAGTAATTCTATACACTAAGGAGAGAGGGTAATATTGATAGCTATTTGGAGATCGTACGCTGCCACTATGTTTCCTTTTCTAGGAATAGAACTTTGGAAATTCACTTATTGATATTAATCACAAGTATCAGATTTAATGCCAAAGAATATTGAATTGAATAGCCTTACATACCTTATCCTCTGACCAATACAACTATCACAATTCAGCCTCCCCCATTTAGGTTTTAATCTACAATATAAGTCATGATAAACTAAAATTAGCAGCTATCACACCGTGAGCCTCATAAAACAATAGCTAATTTTGATAGATAATGAGCCCATATAGCCCTTAAAATAATGTGTATCACCACACCCTCCTTCTCTGCCCAATACATACTTTATATATCCTTTTCCAAGATTACCCAAGCTGCACCAACAACAATACACATAAAACAACCTCAAATATTCTTTATCATACAACCAATTATTGAACTCACCACCCCCTTGAGTTCTTTACAACATCACACCCATAATTTCTTACTCTAACTCATACATAAAGAGGAAGAAAATGGAGTAGTCACCTAACCTCAATTTCTACAACTTCTCCTTATAACTGGAATTCCTCTAGAACTTCAAACTCCCTTTACACTTGAACCAAAAAATAATAAAAAAGTATTTTAATAATTAAGGAAAGTGAGCAATAGCTTGTGGGAACTTCTGCCTTGTACTTATAATTAAGCTGGAATAACATGTTTTGTAGTCTTCCATGGGAGAATTAAGCTAAATCCATAAGTATTTCTCTTACCTTGGTTTGCAGTTATGAGGGTTTCTTCAAGAACCCTAAAAGAAATTTTTAGGCTGCTCTTGAGAGAAAAGAGAGAGATAGCTGAAGTAAATTGTGAATTTTGTGTGTTAAAATGAGTGAAAAGATCAGCTCATATTGAGTTTATATGGAGCTTTCTTGACCATAAAAAACAATCCTCTAGAACCTCATTTTTTGGTCCATTTTCCACCACTAATTGGTCAAGTAGGTGATGCACCTGCTTATGTATATCAAGCAACTCAAAAGGTCAAACTAGGTGATGCACCTACTTGCTTTCACTTCGCCTTAAATATATTGGGCCTTGGCAGATTTGGCTGCTGGGCTTTAATTTCATTTTCCTTTTATTTAACTTAGTTTGGGCCTCAAGTGAGTCCATTAGCATAGACCCAAATCTGATCCATAAACCTTGGCCTTTTTAACTAGATCCATATAGCTCAAGTAGGTGATGCACCTACTTGATTCTTTGGACTGGTCAATAAGTCAAAATAGGTGATGCACCTACTTGTCAACTACTAGCTTAGCTAAGTCAAGCAAGCAGCTCACTTATTTTATTGCATTTTCTAAATATTAATCCCTCTTGCTTTAACTTAGCACTTAACTTTCAAATTTAAGCTCAATTACCACTTTACTGTCTCGAGTTTAAATACTCCCGTTGGAGTTAGCTTACAGTACATATGCCAAAATGTGCAAGGCTTCACATCAAGTTTCGAGCTTGTTTAAACCAACATTAATCATGTAATAAACATGGTCCCTCACCTATACTATAAAGTTATGTCAAGTATCACAAGAATAGAACAAACATATGCATAATATGGGTTGTTACATCCTCCCCCCCTTAAAACATCCGTCCTCGAATGTTAGCATGGTTATCCAGCCCAAACAAGTTTAAGCCTAAGTTAGTACTACTATTAATCACATTGACCATATTGACTTATACTAACTTGTTAATGCCTCAACTCAACATTTTCCTCTTTCTCATTGGTCTGGAAGAGATGAGGATACTTCAATTTCATTGCTTCTTCCGCTTCCCATGTAACTTCTTCTACTTATTGGTTCCTCTATAATACTTTTATAGAAGCTACTTCTTTATTTCTTAACTTCATAACCTGTTGATCCAGAATAGCAATGGGTACTTCTTCATAAGTGAGATCTCTCGTAACTTGTACATCTTCAGTAGGAGTAATACAAGATGGGTCACCTACGCATTTTCGAAGCATTGAGACATGAAACACCAGATGAACGGTTGAAAGCTCTTGAGGTAGCTCTAACTCATAAGCAACTTGGCCAATTCTTCAGATAATCTTACATGACCCTATATAGCGTGGACTCAACTTTCCCTTTCTATCAAACCGCATTACCCCTTTCATTGGTGACACCTTCAAGAACACCCAATCCCCTATAGAAAATTCTAGTCCTCTCCTTCTAACATCCGCATATGATTTATGTCGACTTTGAGATGTTTCTAGCCGTTGTTGTATCACTTTGACTTTTTCCATAGCTTGATGAACAAGGTCTTGCCCAAATAAGACATTTTCACCTGTTTGGAACCAGCCAACCAGGGATCTACATTTTCTACCATATAAAGCTTCATAAGGTGCCATTTTAATACTTGAATGGTAGCTATTGTTATAAGTGAATTCAATAAGCGGTAGATAATCATCCCAGCTACCCTTGAAGTCTAATACACAAACTCGAAGCATATCCTCAAGTGTTTGAATTGTACGCTCTGCCTGACCGTCTGTTTGGGGGTGAAAGGTTGTACTTAAATTCACTTGTGTTCCCAAACTCTTCTGAAATGACTTCCAAAAATTTGAAGTGAATTGAGTTCCTCTATCAGATATTATAGAGATTGGCACTCCATGTAGTCGAACTATTTCTTTAATATACAACCTTGAATACTCTTCAGCTGTATAAGTAGTCTTCACCGGCAAGAAGTGCGCTGCTTTGGTGAGTTTGTCAACTATTACCCATATAGAGTCAAACTTCTGAAATGAGCGAGGCAAACGAGTGACAAAATCCATGTTGATTATGTCCCGCTTCCAAATTAGAAGTTCTATAGTGGCATATAACCTCCGGGCTTTTGGTGCTCTACTTTTACTTGTTGATAATTTGGACATTGAGCCACGAATTCCGCACTGTTCTTCTTCATGTCCCCCCACCAATACATTTCTTTCAAGTCATGATACATTTTAGTTGATCCCGGATGGACATAATATCTCGAATGATGTTCTTCCATCATAATCCTTTTTCTCAATTCATCTATGTTAGGTACACACAATCTGTTTTGACACCGAAGTACTCCCTCTTGTATAAGCTCAAATGCCTTTGTCATACCCTGTTGTACATTCTCCTTAATCTGTAATAGAATAGGATCAGTGTACTACTTCTCTTTCTCTTTCACTACTAATGAGGATTCTGCCGCATTTTGCACAACAACCCCTTCGTCTGGAGATTCAAGAAGGCGAACCCCCAAGCTATCTAGTTGGCATAGATCCTTAGTTATTCCTTGTCTTTCCATAGACTGCCCATAAGTGCTTGCCATTATTTTACAGCTTAAAGCATCAACTACTATATTGGCTTTACCGGGATGATACAAGATATCAATGTCATAATCTTGTCATAGCTCCAGCCATCTTCGCTGCCTCAGATTTAGGCCCTTTTGCTTAAAAATATATTGCAAACTCTTGTGATCAGTGTATATGTCAACATGAACTCCATACAAGTAGTGGCGCCATATCTTCAAAGCAAACACAACTGCTGCTAGCTCTAGATCATGGGTTGGATAATTTTTCTCATGTGGCCGCAGCTGCCTTGAGCCATAAGCTATTACTTTACCATGCTGCATCAATACACAACCTAAGCCCACTCCCGAAGCATCACAATACACTGCATAGCCTTCCATGTCTTCTGGAAGTACCAATACATGTGTAGAAGTTAATTTATTCTTCAGCTCTTGGAAGCTTCTTTCAAATTCATCACTCCACTGAAACTTGGTTTCTTTGTGCGTTAGCTTTGTTAAGGGTGCAACAATGGAAGATAATTCTTCAACGAACCTTCTGTAATAACTTGCCAATCCAAGAAAACTACGGATCTCCATAGGCATTGTAGGTCTTGGCCAATTTTTCACAGCTTCTATCTTCTGGTTATCAACCCTTATTCCTTCATCAGATACAATATGACCTAAGAATGCCACATATTTCAACCAGAACTCAAATTTAGAGAAATTTGTATACAACTTATGATCACGAAGAATTTGTAAAACCTACCGCAGGTGATTAGCATGGTCCTCTTCCGATCTTGAATACACTAAAATGTCATCTATGAATACTATCACGAACACATCTAAAAATGGCTTGAACATCCTATTCATCAAATCGATAAAAGTTGGTGGTGCATTTGTTAGCCCAAATGACATGACTAAAAACTCAAAATGACCATACCATGTTCGGAAAGCTATCTTGGGCATATCTTTGTCTTTGACCCTCACTTGCTGATAACCGGACCTCAGGTCGATCTTTGAAAAACACCTAGCACCTTGTAACTGATCAAATAAATCATCAATTCTAGGGAGGGGGTATTTGTTCTTAATCGTTAGCTTATTCAATTGCCCGTAGTCGATACACATTCTTAACGGGCCATCTTTCTTGCGTACAAATAAAACTGGTGCTCCAGGACTTATGAATCCTTTTTCTAATAAGTCTTTTAATTGCTTCTTCAACTCCCGTAATTCTGCCGGGGCCATTCTATACAGAGGAATGGAGATATGTTGAGTATCTGGAATCACATCAATAGCAAACTCTATTTCTCGTTCTTGAGGCAGACCTGGAAGATCTTCAGGAAATACATCAGGAAACTTATTCACTACCAGAATGGATTTAAGAGTTGGTGGCTCCGCATCTATATTTTTCACTCTCACTAGATGACATATGTATCCTTTGGACATCATCTTCTTTGCCTTAAGATAAGAAATAAATTTACCTCTTGGTGCCCCAACATTACCTTTACATTTAAGGACTGCCTCTTTTGAAAAATGGAAATGTACCATCTTAGTTCAGCAATCTACCATGGCATAACAAGAAGCTAACCAATCCATACCCATTATAACATCAAAATCTACCATTTCTAGCTCAACAAGGTCAGCTAATGTATCACGATCACAAACAGTTACAGTGCAATTACGATAAACCCTTCTAGCTATAATAGACTCACCAATCGGTGTAGACACTTCAAATGGCTTCACTAATAATTCTGGTGTTCTTTTGAACTTTTCAGCAATCAATGGAGTAACATATGATAGTGTCGACCCCAGATCAATTAATGCATATACAATATGTGAAAAGATGGACAATGTACCTGTAACTACTTCCGGCGAGGTTTCTAAATTTTGTGGATCCCCTAGAGCATATGTGTGATTCTGAACTCCATTAGAACTAGCTGCTCCCCTAGCTCCTCTACCATGAAAAGTAGGCATCTATCCCTTACCCAAAGAAGGTGTTGATGCTGATGATGCAGCAATTGATCTAGTAGGTTGTGCCACACCACCCACACCCCTATGAGGGCAATTTTTCATCATATGACCCTGTATACCACACCAAAAACAAACATTTGTCCCAAAACTACATGCACCTAGATGATTCCTTCCACATTGTTTACAAGGCTGTCGAGGAGGCCTTGATTGGCTAATACTTCCCTGCTCTTGATGACCCGCTATTTGTGAACCTTGGCTTTCACTTCTTTGCCAAACTGATTGCCCCTAAACCCTTGAAACTGTGGTGGAGCACTAGTGTTAGAGTAGAAATATGATGGCCTAGGCGGCTTGTTAGAGAACCGAGGCCTAACCTCACCTTGGGATGGTGTAAACTACCTAATGGATCTGACCCTCTTAGAATGCCCTATTTCTGACTCTTGTGTCCTTCTTCTTTGCCTTCGATCCTCCAACTTTTGCGCAAAAGCTTGCATCCTTGCTATATCCATATTTTTATTCAACAAAGCAATGGTACAGTTTCTAACCAAATATGAATCTAATCTAACCACATATGGATGAATCTATCCTCCATAGTAACTACTACATTAGGAGCGTACCTGGCCAAGGAATTAAATTTGAGACTATCCTATCTCACACTCATACTTCCTTTGTCGAGATTTAAGAACTAATCTGCACGGGCCTCTCAGATCTCCAATGGCAGATAATGGTCAAGGAATGCCTTTCTGAACTCTTTCCAGGTAACTGAAGGTGCATCTGTTCCCCTAGATTTCTTCCAAGCTTCATACCACAATACAACCACACCCTTTAATCTCTATGCTGCTAGCTCAAACGCTTCTTTAGCACTTACATGCATAACATCCAAAGTGCATTGTATTTGATCTATAAAGTCTTGTGGATCTTCATTAGGATCTGACCTAGTGAATGATGGAGGGTTCAAATTAAGGAAGTCACGTATCTGCATGCCAGCTACTCTATCTACACCACTAGTACCTGCAGCTGGACCTTCTTGCCTTTGGCCGTGGCCAGCAACTTTACGAGTTAATAATTGGACTGCATTCCTCAAATCTTGCTCGGTAGCATTAATAGTGGGTTCTTGAGGTGCAGCTTCCCTCCTTAGATCTTCTGGGGATGGAGGGGTCAGGGAAGTTTGTGATAGAGACTCATCTTGAGCCTCACTTTGAACAGCTTGATTAGGTGGTGGTTGGCTGGTCCCTTCTTGGGCAGCCACATCTACTCGCTTACCTTTACTTTTACTCCTTCTCGTAACCGATAGCTTTGCTAAAATAAAGAAAATCAGAAGTTAGATACGATTCACCTACAATATTGGTTCTATCGCACGATCTAAGAAATGAAAGAAAAGAGTCAACTCCTATATGTCCCGTAGCCGCCTGTTTATGAATGTGGTGCACAACACATCCATAAGCGAGACTCTACACAAACACGACTTTGTAGACTCCTTAGGATGACCTGCTATGATACCACTTTTGTCATGCCTTAATCCCATTAAGACGAACAGGCACCCGATGCCCTAAAGGCCCGAGAGAAACAACATGTAACTTGTGCTTACTATGCATATAACTATGACAATCTTAAAGTTGTGACAAGTTCACATGGGATGCAGCGATAAGAACCAACATAAGTAGACCCAAAACTTATATACAAGACTTGGCCGTTGAGGCCACAACTTGTTAAGACACACTTGAACCATATACATTAGTCTACAAAGACTCTAAAAGATAAAAAACCTTAGAGTAGGTCGGGATAGACCCTGCCTTACCCTTAACTACGATACAATACAAAAATGAATCTACCAAGGACTCACTAAAGCTCTGAATCAACCTGGAGATCACCAAAAGTAGATGAGTGTCGTGTGCTCCTATTGAGGAGGTCTACTAGCTGGAGTACCTGTGCCTGCAGCATGAAATGTAGCGTCCCCGCGAGGGACGCCAATACCAAAAAATGTACTGAATATGTAAGACAATAACATATATAAAATAAGAGTTCGAATGAAACCAAGTATCGATATATGTGTGCATAAATCAGAACAGAAGACAACCTTTGTTAACTCTTGTGGAATCATGTATGTTACATTATTGTCTTTACCTTTCTGTGTGTTATGATCTTTATAAGGCATGTGATACGAATGACCAGCTGATCAGTGGTAGAAGAGGATGACCTATGCTAGGCATTTTAACCCTGGGATGCGGTCCTCATAATTACACAAATTGTGATCGGCCCATGCTAGGCTTTCACCCCTGAGCTACCACCCTTCTATACCAATTGGATCGGCCCATACTAGGCTTTCGCCCCTTAGCTGCCACCCTTATATACCAATTGGGATCGACCCATGCTAGGCATTTACCCCTGGGTTGCCACCCATAATTATACAGATTGCTTCACGTAGATTCTTTAATCTTTGAGATTGCTGTTTTGGTGGTCATAATCATTTTCTATATTTGGAACTACGGACCAGTAGTAGAAGACATGAA
The DNA here is from genome assembly GCA_029582545.1 of Solanum lignicaule. Lineage (NCBI taxonomy): Eukaryota > Viridiplantae > Streptophyta > Magnoliopsida > Solanales > Solanaceae > Solanum > Solanum lignicaule. Next base: position 9,110 of record JAJOOF010006598.1, on the reverse strand, counting down.
AATAATACTTCAAGGCAGTAACAATGAAATAAGGATCTATGTAACATCAATGCATTACTTGTGAGCTTAACTAACAACACTTCAACTGACTAAGAGGAAGATTCACCAAACTTGCTTTTGCAAATACCATTTCTATACCAGCACATAGGAGGATAATTACACAAGTATAGAGTAGTGAACATATAATGAAGTAATTCTATACACTAAGGAGAGGAGGAAATATTGTTAGCTATTTGGAGATTCTACGCTACCACTATGTTTCCTTTACTAGGAATAGAACTTAGGAAATTCACTTATTGATATTAATCGCAAGTATTAGATTTCATGCCGAAGAATATTGAATCGAATAGCCTTACATATCTTATCCTCTGACCAATACAACTATCACGATTCAACCTCCACCTTTTAGGTTTTAATCTACAATATAAGTCATGATAAACTAAAATTAGCAGCTATCACACCGTGAGCCTCGTAAAATATTAGCTAACTTTGACGGATAATGGGCCCATACAACCCTTAAAATAATGTGTATCACCACACCCTCCTTCTCTGCCCAATACATACATTATATATCCTTTTCCAAGATTACCCAAGCTGCACCAACAACAATACACATAAAACAACCTCAAATATTCCTTATCATATAACCAATTATTGAACTCACCACCCCCTTGAGTTCTTTATAAAAACACACCCATAATTCCTCACTCAAACTCACAGATAAGGAGGAAGAAAATAGAGCAGTCACCTTACCTCAATTTCTGCAACTTCTCCTTATAATTTAAATTCCTCTAGAACTTCAACTTCCCTTCACACTTAAACCAAAAAAGAAGAGAAAAGTATTTTAATAATTAAGGAAAGTGAGCAGTAGCTTTTGGGTACTTTTGCCTTGTACTTATAATTAAGCATGAATAACATGTTTTCTAGTCTTCCATGGGAGAATTAACCTAAAACCATAAATGTTTCTCTTACCTTGGTTTGTAGATATGAGGGTTTCATCAAGAACCGTAGAAGAAATTTTTAGGCTGCTCTTGAGAGAAAAGAGAGAGATAGCTGAAGTAAATTGTGAATTTTGTGTGTTAAAATCAGTGAAAAGATCTGCTCATATTGGGTTTATATAGAGCTTTCTTCTTGACCAATAAAAATAATCCTCTAGAACCTCCTTTTTTTGGTCCATTTTCTGCCACTAATTGATCAAGTAGGTGATGCACCTGCTTATGTACATCAAGCAGCTCAAAAGGTCAAACTAGGTGATGCACCTACTTGCTTTCACTTCGGCTTAAATATATTGGGCCTTGACAGATTTGGCTGCTGGGCTTTAATTTTATTTTCCTTTTATTTAACTTAGTTTGGGCCTCAAGTGAGTCCATTAGCATAGGCCGAAATCTGATCCATAAACCTTGGCCTTTTTAACTAGATTTATATAGCTCAAGTAGGTGTTGCACCTACTTGGTCCTTTGGACTGGTCAATAAGTCAAAGTATGTGATGCACCACTTGTCACCTACTAGCTTAGTTAAGTCAAGCAAGCAACTCACTTATTTTATTCCATTTTCTAAATATTAATCCCTCTTGCTTTAACTTAGCACTTAGCACTTAATTTCAACTTTAAGCTCAATTACCACCTTACTGTCTCGAGTTTAAATACTCCCGTTGGAGTTAACTTGTAGTACACATGCCGAAACGTGCAAGGCATCACATCACCTTCCGATGAATAGAATACCGTGAACCAGGAGCTTCTTCTAAAATTTGCTCTCTCTAACTACCCCATCTCCCCCTTGGGATAATGCGTCTACGGACTTTTTAAGCACCACGAGCCAACTCTTTCTTCTCATTCTCAAATTGCATCCGCTACCACATGGGCTTTGCCGGGGTGAATGAGGACGCTTATGTATTACTTCTTTAAAAGTTCTAACCACCTTCTTTTTCGTAGATTTAAGTCCCTTTGGCTAAATATATATTGGAGACTTTTGTGATCGGTGAAAACATCCACATGGAATCCATATAAGTAATGTCTCCATATTTTCAAACAAAATACTACCGCCGCTAATTCGAGATCATGAGTTGGATAGTTCTTCTCATGTACCTTGAGTTCCTGTGAAGCATACACAATTACTTTCCCATGTTGCATGAGGACGCATCCTAAACTCACTCTTTAGGCGTCACAATATACAACAAAACCATCGGTACCCTCCGACAAAGTCCAAACTAGAGCAGAGGTAAGCTTATCTTTCAATTTTTGAAAGCTCTTCTCACAAGCTTCTGACCAGACAAAGTTAGCTTTCTTTTGAGTCAAGGTCGTCAAAGGAGAAACAATAGAGGAAAATCCCTCCACAAACCTCCTATAGTAGCTAGCTAAACCCAAAAAGCTTCTAATATCGGTCGGTGATAGAGGTATAGGCCAACTTTTGACCGAGTACATCTTCTTTGGATCTACCTTTATACCCTTGCTTGACACAATGTGACCTAGGAATGCCACAGACCTTAGCCAAAACTCGCATTTTCTAAACTTTGCGAATAATTAATGATCCTTGAGGACTTGCAACACAATTCTCAAATGGTCCATATGGTCACTCTCACTCCTAGAATAGATCAGGATATCATCGATAAACACAATGACAAAAATGTCAAGATATTGCCAGAAAACCCTATTCATAAGGTCCATAAATGCCACCGAGGCAATAGTTAGGACAAATGACATCAAAAGGAATTCATAGTGCCCATACATAGTTCAGAAAGTTGTCTTGGGTATGTCAACCCCTCTCACCCTTAGTTGGTGATATCCCGAACGATGGTTAATTTTTGAGAAGTAACTAGCCCCTTGATGTTGATCAAACAAGTCATTTATTCTCAGAAGGGGATACTTATTCTTTATGGTCACTTTGTAAAGTTGGTGATAGTCAATGCACATTCTAAGAAACCTATCATTCTTTCTAACAAACAATACCGGAGCACCACATGGAGAGATACTCGGTTGAATAAAACCCTTGTCTAGAAAATCTTTTAATTTCCCTTTCAACTCTTTTAACTCTGCTGGAGCCATTCTATAAGGAGGAATGGATATAGGTTGTGTATCCGAAATAAGGTCAATACCAAAATATATTTCTCATTCGGGAGGAATACCGGGAAAATCATTGGGAAAAACTTTCGAAAACTCATTCACTACCGGAGCCGACTCTAGAGGAGGGGTTTCAGATTCAACATCCTACACCCTAACAAGATGGTAAATAAACCCCTTGGAGATCATCTTTCTATCTTTAAGACAAGAACCAAATTGAATCATAGGCATAGAATATCCACCCTTCCACTCTAAAATAGGCTCATTCGGAAATTGGAATTTAACCACTTGGGTTCTACAATCAATAGAGGCATAACAAGCATGCAACTAATCCATACCAAAAATCACATCAAAATTTAACATGTCAAGTTCTATCAAGTCAACAAGAGTAACTCTATGGGACAAGGAAATATGAAATCTTCTATACACCCTCTTAGCCACCACGGAGTCACCAACCGGGGTAGAAACCGAAAAAGGCTATAACAACTCTTCCGGGGGAACATCAGATCTCATATCCACATAAGGCATCACAAAAGATAAAGTAGCACCGGGATCCAACAATTCATGCACATCAATAAAGTAAACTTTCAACATATCGGTCACTACATCCTGGGAACTCTCTTGGTCACTTCGGGTTTGGAGAAAATAGAAACGGTTCTTTTTAGGAGCATCGGCATTAGAACCACTAGGAGGAGTTTGCTTGTCATCTCTCCCCTTGGCCATACGTGTTGGGCAATCCTTCAATTGATGACCACTCTTACCACAACCATAGCAAACACCCATGCCGGCAAGACATTTACCATCATGCTTCTTACTGCACTTAGCACAAGTAGGCCTCACCATAAAAGATCCACCAATATTGCCTCCTTGAGGCTTAGGGTTAGACACCCTATCTTTGTTTACCCTTGGAGCACTAGAGGAGCCTTGGTTGGAGAACTTTCACTTGAACCTTGGTCCCCCTTGACCCTCGGACTTACTCTTGGAATAATTCCCATCCTTGGTTCTTGCCCTCTTTACCTCTCTATTCTTCTTTTTAAGTCTTGACTCCTCAACTTGCTCACCATACACCATGAGACGAGAAATGTCCATAGTATCATGGAGAATTTCCACTCGGCATTCTTCTTCAATCGAGTCAGACACACCTATTAAGAACCTACTCATCTCATCTCTCGGATTTGACACCGAAGACGGAGCATATTTGGATGATTCGGTAAATTTGAGGGAGTATTCTTTCACGCTCATGTTTCATTGATGAAGAGTGATGAACTCCTCAACTTTTGCTTCCCTCATCTCCCAGGGAATGTATCTAGCAAGAAATTCCATTTTGAACACTTCCCAATCTATGGGACTTGATCCTACCAGCCTATTGTCCTTCCATTATTTATATCAAATTCGGGTAACTCCCTTCAATTGATAAGCGGCCAATTCCATTTTCTCAACTGAAGTTACTCCTATGATGTCAAGTATCTTGAAGACCTCTTCCCAAACTCTTTAGGATCCTCTCCCATTTTAAAACCATGAAACTCGGGAGGATTCATTCTTTCAAAGTCCCTAATCCTTGAAGAGACCGAATTCACATTTGGATTAGCCGGAGCAACCACTTCCCTATTATCTTTGGCTGTCATAGCTTGGGCTTGAGTTTTCACGACTTGAACTTATCTGTCATAGCTTGAGTCAGTATTAGAAAAGCCGACCTAACCTCCACATCCATCATGGCCAGGGGATCAATTGCAGCTTGATCATCTTGAGGAGCTTGATTACCTTGAGGAGGATCTCCTCAATTCAGATTCCCCTTTTCTACCCTTCTAACATTCCCCCTTCGTGTATTCATTTCCTGAAGACACAAGAGAAGGGTTAGGAAAAGAACTTTATAGAATTAAAACTCTAAGGCACGACTAAAGAGTAATGAAAGAAGTGAGATTTCCTAAACATCTTATAGCCTCCCATTCATAAATGTGGCATGCTTCACATTCATAAACAATACTCTACTAGACGTGGCTTATGAGACATCAACCTAAAATCATCCCAAAATTTTATGCTCTGATACCAAGTTTTTCACGAATCAGGGGTACCCCCTAGATGTAACACGACGTACTTGACCCCGAAGGGGTCTCATACAAGCCCTTAGCATAATAATAAACATAAAGTCATAGAAATGATGCAGAATTAAAAATTTTGTTTACAATCGAAGTCTTTCATAAATCGTAAATAGAAGTCTAGACATTGTCTCCATAAGCCATCTAATACAATCGAAGTCTCAAAATAAGGTCACATCCCTTACAATCGAAAATTGAAAGTCTAATACAAATGAAATGAAAGTAACATCAACATACCACTCATCCTCGGATCCATGAGGACTCACCATAGGCTTTGGGGAAAAGACTATCCAAGCATGTATAGAGAAGGACACTTCAATTGTCGGGACCTACACTTTGTAGAAAAATGTAGAAGAAATATGGGTTAGTACAAAAAGACACGAAGTATGATAGCCATGCATTAAAAAATCATTGAAAACATGCAAAAAGGGACATTTTAGTTGAAAAGCATGCATTTGCTAAGTTTGAGAACCATCGTGCAGTTTTAGTGTAAAATGCAACTCACAAGCATATTCTTCATTTAAATCATTATAACATAATAGAACCATTTCTTAGGTAACCCTAAGTCATACTTGTGCAATACGTGAATGGCATCCCATAATATCACCCACACTAAGTATTCCTTTTGGACCACCATAGTCATACATATAATTCTTGAACCTCATCATAGTCAATACTCATAGATAAATAAACTTTCACGCTCATTAACTCACATTAAGGAAAGTCAATCATAGCAACAATCCAATTAACATGCATAATTCATAAGTCATCATAACATAAGAGAACTACACTACAACCCCTTTCAAAGTCCACTTGTGCTATGCATGAATGAGACCCATACCCCCATTCACACTAAGTAGAGCTCCTTTAGAATTCATAAGTGATAGCCCATGTTCATGTTCTTATCATAGTTCATATTCTTGTCATATAGGGAAGATATCCATAACCGACATAGACAATGTGAGCTATATGGAATCCGGTGTCAAGTCCCACACCGAAAATAGATGTCCTACTTGCCTAAGGTAGAACTACATGTATTAGCTTTTAGGTGGATCCACTAGATAAAGACCTATATGGGCACATAGTTACGGGAAAGGGAGATGGCTTCTAGAAACTCGACCTATTGTATTGACGAGGGATCTTTCATTTCATGAGGTTAACTTTAGAAACCCGACCTATTGTATTGACTGGAGAGTCTCTACCTCATATTCCATTTCCACTCGGTGCTAAGCATAATTCCCTTTAAGTTCATGCTAAGTCTTAACTTAAGTTCATGTTTATGGAAGAATGCCCTAGCATTCAAACCAACATGGTATCATGGTAGCTCATAAATTCAATAGGTGAGAATAGCCTTTCAACCTAGAATCATCATTATGTGAGTAAACCTTTCACATCATGTTCATAGTGTGTTCATGAGAATAGCCTTTCTATCAACACACCTAGATCATCATATTCATAAATACTTCATGCATGTTCGTGTGTAAGGGTATAGGGAAGAAGGATCTTTCAATCAATACCACAATATACACCATAGCCATAGGATCTTCATCCTCATAGTAAATCTTGTAGCATATGCACAATTCTCATAGACATATAAAATTCTCATAAATTGCCCTTCAAGGGTCATGGATCATGATTCATCAATATCTCTAGAATTACTTCATTGAACATGTATAATAACCTAATTCAAATAATCAATTCATCACATTCATAATACTATATCATTCTACTAGTCATTGACCCAAAATCATACTTTGAGATCCAATTTGTGAAAACAGGCAAATTCATGGATTCATGGGGGACTTTATCATAAAACCACCATAAAACATCAATTCAATTATAAATAAGACAATTAAATCATTGAAATCGGTTTTAGGAATAGCGCATGACTTAGATTGAAAACCCTAGGTTTTGGAGAATTCCCTACTTTAAAATTGAGAGTTTGGGCACTTCATGGAAGAAAGCTAACCATGAATCAAGTCTACCATACCTTGATTGAAGATTTCCTCACGAATTTGAGTGGGGAAGATGAGTTCTTGATCCTTAATCTTCAAGTTCTTCTTCTTCTTCTTCAATTGATGTTTTAGAGAGAGAAATATTATGAGGAAGATGAATTTCTTGAGTTTTCTTTTTGATTCTATAAAAGTGACTTAATTGGGGGGAATTTGAGTCTAAACTGCTTTTATACGTATTAGGAAAAGTGTAAAATAATGTGGGTTCAATTTTGGAAGAATAACTAAAGACCCTAAGGCTTGAATTTAAAATCTGCCCATAAGCACGTTTTAGCTCACCTAATGCACACCTTAGCTCGCCAAGGGCACTAGGCGACACACCTAATGGTCCCTTGGCTCTCCTAAATTTCCAGAATGCTCCATCATAGAGAATTTCCCATGGCAATGTGGAGGGCCTTTGGGCGATCCGCCAAGTGGGTTAGCGAGCCCGGACCAAGCTCGCCTAATATTCCTGTAGCTAGGCTAGGGAGGGGGGCTTCCCACTAGGCGAGGGAGGTCCATTTGGCTAGTTGCCAATTGACTTGGGTGATGTTGCTGCCCCATCGCCGAATGGTCCAAGGGAAAAAAAAATTCCTTCACTTTTTTTTAGGTGATTTAGGCCCTTGCCCTCTCTCTAGACTCTTACCCCATTCATATTAGCTCTAGTTAAGTCTACATATTTCTGGAGTGTTATAGTTCTGCATTCTACAAGGAAAAGATGAAGAGATGGCATGATTCCAGAATCCTAAGGAGGGAATTCTGAGTTGGAGATTTGGTGTTGTTGTATAAATCTCGATTAAAACTCTTTCCGAGAAAGCTCAAATCCAAATGGTCAGACCCATTTAGAGTGACATGGGTGTTCACCAATGGGGCAATTGAAGTCGAAGGAAAAGAGGGACCTGCCTTCACAGTCAATGGACAACGCCTGAAACTATACTTTGGAGAATGCCATGAAATTTCTTTGATTGAAGTGGTGTATGTGGAAGATTCTTGAGAGCATCACCACGTCGTGCCACGACGTTAAATAAGGTGTTTCTTAGGAGGCAACCCAAGTATTAGTTTTTCAAATAAATGTGTGTTGATTGTGCAGGTGCAAGTGATTGTACGATATGACGAAACCATTGGCGGATCGCTGAGTAGTTTGGCGAGATTGCATGTCCAGTAGGCACAACGCCAACCTATTCGGTGAACTCCTTCAGTTCCGCCCTTTTTCCCTTTTCTGATCATGTGGCATACTGGAAATAATGGCAATATACAGATCATTGAGTGATTCACCTAGAAGTTCGGCGACTCTTACAATTCCTCGCCAAATAGGCACCTTGTGAAGATTCCTTGTCACCTTGCTCTGCGTATTTTCATACTAGTAGTTTATCTTTACTTTTCATTTTTGGTCTTGTTTGTTCTCTAATCACATTGGAGACAATGTTGAATGCCTTTGGTGGTGGTGTGTGTTTGGTTAGTGAGTCATTTGAGTATAGGTTATGATCAATACCGTTAACTTGAATAGTGCTCTCAATCAAATAAAAATTAATGTGCAGCTAAGATGAGGCCAATTGAAGTTACATAGACAATATGTGAACTTTTTGCATCTAGTTGTAATGATCTTAGGCACCAATTTTGAAGAGTGAAACAATTTGACAATACACCTCTTTTGTGGCCAATCTTGTGAGTGTGTGAACTTTGCTTGAAACCCTTTTTGGGCCATATCATTTTCTTGGAAGAAACTTGATGAAATTGTAAACCCTCTTTATCTATTCACCCATAATCCTCATAAAGTGTGGTTTGTTTTAATAGCCAACTTAGGCCAAAAGCCTAAGTTGGAGGTGTGGTGGAAAAAGAAGGTAAATCAACAGGTGGAAAGAAGTCCCCCTTGATCAATGGTTTTGAGAAATATTGAACCCCTCCATACACAAAAAAAAAAAAAAAAAAAAAAAAACCAGAATGAAAAAGAAAAAGAATGAAAAAGT
>JAJOOF010006597.1:0-37965 GCA_029582545.1 Solanum lignicaule | reverse complement strand
ATTCGGGTTAGACCCATTTCCCACTCAATTTGACCCCCTGAATAAGAATATGAAGTCGAATTTCCGAAATCATGCATGGATTTTGAGATATATGGAAATTACAATTATAGGTGTTTCCGAAGCACATTTTTGGGCATTTTTGGGGTCGTTTCAGTGTTCATTGATGATATATTGATCTATTCGAGGAGTGGAGATGAGCATACCGATCATTTGAAGATTGTGTTGCAAGTCCTCAAAGACATACAACTCTTTGCAAAATTTAGTAAATGTGAGGTTTGGTTGAGGGTTGTAGCTTTTCTTGGTCATATTGTTTCCGGTAAAGGTATTAAGGTAGATCCTAAGAAGACGGATGCAGTCAAGAGATGGCATAAACCTCTATCCCCTTCATATATTAGAAGTTTCTTAGGTTTAGTCGGTTACTATAGAAGGTTTGTTGAAGGGTTTTCATTGATTTCCTCTCCATTTGACGGTATTGACCCAGAAGAAGGTTCAGTTCATATGGTCGGAAGCATGTGAGAAGAGATTTCAAGAATTGAAAGAAGTGGAGTGTTGCCTTTACCAGAAGGAACCGATGGATTTTTTGTTTATTGTGATGCCTCAAAAACTGGGTTAGGATGTGTACTTATGCAAAATGGAAAACTAATTGCCTATGCCTCAAGGCAACTTAAGGTTCACGAGAACAATTATTCTACCCATGATCTTGAACTGGCGGCAGTTGTGTTTACTCTTAAGATTTGGAGGCATTATTTATACGGTGTTCATGTAGATGTCTTTACCGACCATAAGAGTTTTCAATATGTGTTTAAGCAGAAAGACCTAAATCTTCACCAAAGAAGGGGGCTAGAATTACTAAAGGATTGTGACATGAGTGTTCTCTATCACCCCGACAACGCAAATATGGTGGAGGATGCTCTTAGTCAGTTATCGATGGGTAGTTTTTCTCATATTGAGGATGATAAAGAGGAGTTGGTTCAAGATGTTCATAGATTGGCCCGATTGGGTGTCCAGTTGGTTGACTCTACTAAGGGTGGTGTTATCGCTCACAATGGTTCTAAAATTATCTTTTGTAGCAGATGTGAAAGCCAAACAAGGTCTTGATCCGACTTTGGTTGAATTGAAGGAAGCGGCACTTAAAAAGTCAGTAGAATATTTCTCCCGGGGGAGATGGTGTGCTTCGATATCAAGGTCGTTTATGTGTTTCCAATATAGATGAATTGAGAGAGCAAATCTTATCGTAAAAGCCCATTGTTCTCAATATTCCATTCACTCGGGAGCCACCAAGATGTACTGTAACTTGAGGGAAGTCTTTTGGTGGACTAGGATGAAGATATATACTGCAGGATTTGTGGCTAAAAGTCCCAATTGTCAACAAGTGAAGGTTCAGCATCAAAAGTTGGGAGTTTTATCTCAAGATATTAGCATTCCTACTTGGAAGTGGGAAGATTTGAATATGGACTTCATTGTTGGTTTACCACGCACCCGGCTGCAACATGACTCGATTTGGGTCATCATAGATCGAATGATGAAATCAGACCATTTCATACACATCAAGGTTTCTTATTCGGTGGAGGACTATGGTAAGTTGTATTTGAGGAAAATGATCAAGTTACATGGAGTGCCCCTATTTATTATATCCTATCGTGGTACCCCATTCACTTTTCTATTTTGGAGATATTTCCAAAAGGGTCTTAGTACTCGTGTTAAGCTTACTATGCCTTTCATCCCCAAACTGATGGGCAAGCGGAGCGTGCTATCCAAACTTTGGAAGATATGTTGAGGGCTTGTGTAATTGACTTCAAGGATAATTGGGATGATCACTTGTCTTTGATTGAGTTTGCATACAACAATAGCTATCACTCAAGTATTGGCATGGCTCCATTTGAGGCTCTATATGGTAGGAGGTGTAGGTCTCATATATGTTGGTTTGAAGTGGGTGAAGTTGCTTTGATAGGTCCCGAATCAGTACATGAGGCAATAGAGAAAGTTTTGCTTATTAGAGAAATATTGAAAATAGCTCAAACTCGACAAAAGTCCTATGCTAATGTTAGAAGAGGAGATCTTGAGTTTGAGGTAAATGATTGGGTCTACTTAAAAATTTCACCCATGAAGGGTGTAATGAGGTTTTGTAAGAAAGGGAAGTTAGTCCCAGTTATGTGGGCCTATATTAGATCTTGAGGCAGGTTGGTAAGGTTGCTTATGAACTAGATTTGCCTAATGATTTGGCATCGATGCATCTTTTCGATGTCTTCTTGTTGAAGAAATGTGTTGGAGATCAAACATCTATAGTTCCCTTGTTGAAGAAATATGTTGGAGATCAAACATCTATAGTTCCGGTAGATATTTTAGATTGAAAAGTCAAGAAGTTGAGAAACAAAGAAGTTGCTTCCATAAAAGTTCTATGTAGGAATCAGTTAGTTGAGGGTGCTACTTGGGAGGCCGATATGATGTCCCGTTATCCTCATCTCTTTCCTTCTACCCCTTATTCTAGCTTGAGGTGTTTAGTTCCTCATGGTTTACTATTTTGGTGTCATGTGTCATAGATATTCTCATGAATCCCTCATATATACATGTTCATGAAAAGCTTAAAATTTGAGAAAATGAGTTAGTTGATTGAAATCTTCATGTTATGTGCATTTGAGTATGAGTTGCATATAGACTTCATGAAATGATGTTTTGAAAATGCTTTAGCTTGGAGTTGATGTTTCCTCCTCGGATATGTGCATTTATGTGATTTCATGCATGTTAGTCTAATAGGTTTGAGTTCCTACCGTCCTTATGATGTTTTGAATCTCATTCGAGGACGAATGCTCCTAGGGGGAGATATTGTAACACCTCAAATTTTAGAAAGGCTGGAAAGAGACCAAGTGGGAAACTCACAAACCAAGCCTGGACCAAGGGACCCTTCACGGATCCCTGAACAGTCCGTGAAGGGGACCATTGTCTGTGGGGTGGCTCGTGGTATGTTTCCACGACCAAATGACCATGCATTCCTCCCATGGAGGCCTAAACGGCATGTAGAGGGGTTGACGGGTCATCAGCTAGGTCGTTAGGTAGTCGTCAGTAATGAGATTTTTCCCTAGCCACTGGACAAGGACCACGACGGCCATAACGGCCCGTGGAACCTTTGACAAGTCGTTAAGGCTCTCGTGGGATGGCAACCGTGAAGCCCTCCATCAAGGCCTTCTTCACGACCCAGGTCAACGGGCCTTGAAGGCCAACGTCCAGTGAGTCTGTCAACTTTTAAGCCAGGGGATTTTGGGTCTTTTCCAGATTATTGTAATTCAATACCATGTGATTTTACCCTTAACCCAAAGCCTTATATAAATGTTTGTAACCCCAGAGTCTTCCAAAGCAATTCACTCTCTCAAATTCTAAAAAGAAGAACAAGTTATCCTCTCAAATATTTCTCTCTCTAGAAGGTTGAAGAAGAAGGTTAGGGTTTCAAGTCAAGTCTCCAATTCCTCCACTAAATTCAAGATTTTGGCATTGAGGTATGATAGTCTTCATCTATGGAGCCTTTCCTCCATTGAGTTCCTAAGTTCCCCAATTTTGAAGTTAGAAATCTCCAATTGAAGTTAGAGTTTACTTCTATGTCATGGGTTCCTTTCAATATTGAATTATTTGTTTGTTTTATGATCTATTATGCATGAATTGAGATGATTTCATGATTTTAAGATGATTCCCCATGAACCCATGCGTAACCCATGTTTTCTAAGATCTTCATGAATAAAAGTGGGTTTTGAACTATGAAAGGTAGGTGATGGAAATATGTATGTTCTTATGAAATTGATGAAATATGATATAAGTTGCATTGAGAGTAAAGTATAAATGATGTTGTTGTTGTTTGATGAGTGTGAAAGGATTTCTCACATAAGTACTCAACACATGAATGTTAAAGGGTTTCTCACATAAAGGATTCTAAGGTTGAAAGGTCTTCTAACCTAAAATGAATCAAAGTTAAGGAGCTATTCTAATGATGAGGCAAGCGGCGATTACCCATGCCCTCTAATGCAAAGAGAGGTGATTACCCATGTCTCATGAATGTTAAGAAAAGTTAAGAATAATGAATATTATGTGGGAGTTATACTTAGCACCGAGTGGACAAGTGGCAATTACCCATGTCCCATAGACTATGTGCCACCATAGGTTGTCTAGATAAACATTAGCTAGTGGATCCATGTAAGCTAGAAGTTTATGGTTCTTACCTTGGCAAGTGAGAACACTTTTTTCCGATGTGGGGTAGATAGCGTATTCCATGTTAATAGCTCACATGGTCTTACATGTCGATTAAAGGTAAATCTCTCACACTAATGAATCAAGGTTACTTCAAGAAATATCTCATAAACGACTTAATGAAGTTAACTTGGATTGACCATGTTTTATGACTTATGTTTTCTAAATCTTTTATCTCATGTTCTAACTTGGTCATTGCATATTATGAAAATGTCCCATTTTAGCATGATTTCATCTTTTTATGCATTGCTATCATACTTGGTACATTTTGGTACTAACGCATACTCTTGCCTAAATTCTCCCAAAATGTAGAGTCCAACGCTCTAGATTTGCATTTCAGTGGCTAGGGATCTTATAGTAGAAGTTTGATTATTGGTGAGTCCTCTTGATTCGAGGACCAAACCTTTTTTCATTATGTCTTGACATTTAAGTTTTGAACTTGATGTATGGGTTACTTCCCGATCACTCATTTTACTAAATGGCTTTGAGACATTGTTTAGACTTCTAATTCATTTTATAAAACTCCTAATTGTCTTTTAAATTCTCTTGATTTCTCTTATCGTGTATGATGTATGCTAAGTGGCTTGTGTAGGGCCTCTAGGGGTTCTATACGCCATGTTACGCCTAGGGTATACTTTGGGTCGTGACAAAGCTTTCGTTTCTTTCCAAACCTCCTCACATCCTTCATAGATGAGATTTTCAAGTAAACCCAATCATGAACATCAAACTCAAGATCTCTCGTTATAACATCGGCATAAGACTTTTGTCGACGTTGAGCTATTTTCAACCATTCTCTAATAAGTTGAACTTTTTACATAGCCTCATGTACCAATTCGGGACCTATCAAAGCAACTTCATCCACTTCAAACCAACCTATAAGAGATCTACACCTCCTACCATAAAGAGTCCCAAATGGAACCATACCAATGCTTAATTGATAGCTATTATTTGTCACGACCCAAAGTATACCCTAGACGTGACATGGCGTATAAGACCCCAAGAGGCCCTACTCAAGCCACTTAGCATACATCATACAAGATAGTTGAATTAAAGAGTTCAAAAGACAGTTTTATTTCATAAAGAGGAAGTCTAACATAGTCTCAAAGCTATCAAGTACATCAAGAGTGATTGGGACGTAACCTATGCATCACATACAATACCGAAAAGTAAAGACAATAAACAATAAAGGGTTCGGTCCTCAAAACATGAGGACTCACCAATCTTAAAATCTACTAAAGTGATCACTAGCCACGGAGATGCAGAGTAGGAACGTCAGACCCTACATTAGTGAAACAATGTATGCAAAAGGATGTGTTAGTACATGAAATGTACTATGTATTTGGGGAATGCAATAAAACATGAGACATGATCATAAATGGGAAAATTCGAAAACATGAAATGCATGACCAAGTTAAAACATAGTAAAATCATTTAAGAAGATTCATAAAACATGAACATGGTCAATTCATCTTTAAATCATAAAGGAAGCTTCATAAACATTAGAAATCAACATAGTTCTTTTTGTGGGAAGTTTACTATAAACCAACATATAGACCATGGGAGCTATAACATGGAATGTAGTGTTTGCCCCACACTGAAAAGGGGTGTCCTACTTGCCAAGGTAAGAACCATGAACTTCTAGCTTACGTGGATTTACTAGATAATATCTATCTAAGACAATCATCCTATGCAGGCACATAGGTATGCGATAAGGAGATTACTACTAGAAACCCGTCCTCAAGCTACGAGAGAGCTTCCATCTCAATATCATATCGGTGTTAGGCATAAATCCCACGGACTAGTCATTAATCTTAACTTCTCTTATCATTATGGGACATGGCTATTCGCCTGTTGTCTTATCATTATAGGACAAGGATATTCGCCACTTGTCTTATCATTGGATAGGTCCTTAGACCATGCATGAGAAAACCTTTAACCATTCATGATCTTTTCATAATATCTTTTAAGGCCCATAGTCATTCACTTCATGCTAGAGATGCCCTACTACTAATGGAAATAGTTTTGAAAGCGTGATCTATGATCATTGATGGCATATTTGCATACCATACTAATCAAGACCTGATTTTGTAAAATAGCCCAAAAAGCATTGAAGGCAAATCTAGATGTCATTCATGTCATGTGGCCAAGGTTCATAGAACATATAGATACCTCCGTCTATAAGCTTACTTGAGTCATACACATTGCTTTCATAAAAACATGCATAATTTCATAAAACATATTCATAGATTCATGCTTCTTCATAAATTCATGTAAATTAGGGTTCATAGTCAAAATTCATAGATAAATGCATGGCTTCACATGGAATTAGTTGAAAAGCATGTAATTAAATCCAAGTCATCAATATAAGATCATAATGAACCAATTGAATCCATACAAATAGAACCCAAGAGGAATTAAGTGAAAATCTAATCAAAACTTGGGAAATTAAGCTAGAGAATTGAAGAAACTTTGGGGGATCAATGGGTGAATTGAACTGATTGATGAACTCCATACATACCTTGATGGAAGCCCTAAGAAATAATAAAGAAAGAGGCTTGAACATGAATAACCCTAGCTTCTTCTTCTTCCTTGATCTAGAGAGAAGATATTTTGGAGAGGATGAATTTGGTCAAGTTTAGGGAATTTAGGAGAATGAATTGAAATTGGTAGTTTTTGGGTTTCATTTGCTTATATAGGCCTTGAAATAGGGTTTAAAACGATGTAGTTTGGGTACCAAACACTTTGACAAAAGACTAACATGACCCTAACTTAAAACTGACGAGGTGACTTAGAAGAAGGGCTTCACGAGCCGTCTAAGGCTTCACGAGCTGTATAGCCGGTTATGAAGCTTCACATGTCTGAAGTGCTTCACTAAAATGGGTATAACATTTTACTCCAGGGTTGGAATTAGGAAAATTTGGTGGAGTTGGAAAGAGGACTCAAAGACCTTTAATTAAATAGGTGATGGGCAATCTAATTCATTTTGTGCTAAAAGATATGATCATTTGAACTTGACCCAAAAATCTAAAACCTTATCAACCCCTTTCACATATAACTTCACGGTCCATGTGAAACTCCACGGACCGTTTAGGTGATTGTGGTCCTTCAGAGTAGCTTGGAGATTCTTAGCCTCTTTTCATGGACCACCTCACAGTTCGTGTGATGCTCCACGGACCATCGAGGTGTATGTGGTCATCTAGTGCAACTTCATAAAAATGCACATAGCCAAGTAGGTACCTCGACTCCAAGCTAAAACATACTTTTTAAAATATCTTTTCATAAGACAAACATGCAAATCATACTCAATGCACATAATCATGAAACAATCAATCAAGCTAAATCATATCTTTGAAAAATCAAATTTTCATGAGCATGCATGCATGAGGAAATATGAGAATGATCAAACACAAAAATCCTAAAGAGTGAACATGAGGGGCTAATGCATCAACTAGACCCGAAGATAAAGGAAAGAGATAAGGATACTAAGACATCACCGTCTCTGGTCTTTCACATACCAATGCAAATCAAGGAACCCTTCCAACAATTTAAATAATCCCACACACACTCCAACCATGAAGCACACTATCTCTCCCTTGGGAGCAAACCTCTCTAGTCTTTTCAAATCTATCTCCCTTAACCCAAACATAGTACTAAAGTCTCAACAACCATGAAATCATTAATACAAGTTAAAACTTGAGGAATTTCCATGAAAATTTCAATATCCACTTCAAACACAATTACCACACATGGAGTCTTACTATAGCCAATGAAAAACCCAATATCAAGCAATGCACAACAACAAGATAAAAGACCATAACTTACCAATTACCGCATCCGAGGAACCCTCATGATCTTGTTGAGTCTAAAGAGCATAAAACCTATTCTATTTTTTACCACCACTAGGACCTGAAAAAAGGTAAGGCTGAGTCCGCCGATGATTATCTCCCTCATTCTTGGCAATCGTAGGACAATCCCTTATCTTATGATCCATTTTTTCACAACCAAAACATGCATTATAACCAGCTAGACACTCACCCTTTTGAATTTTTCCACACCTTTGACACTCAGATACCATTTGCTCACTAGAACCATTACCTTGAAATGATTACTTCCATTGGACCTTGAATGTGAGAAATCACCATCATCCCTTCTTGCCCTCTTTGAATCCCTAGTTTTCTCCTTAAGTTTTTCCTCTTCTATTTGTTGTGCATGAACCATTAAATGGGATACATCCATCTCCTTAACAACCATGGCGGTTAGGCATTCTTTGATCACCAAGTCGGAAGCACCTGACACAAACTTACTCATCATTGCCCTTGGATTGGCAACCATAGTTGGAGCATATTTGGACAGTTGCATGAAATTCAAAGCATAATCCTTCACACTCATATTCCCTTGATGAAGGTTAATGAACTCAAGTGCCTTTGCCTCCCTCGTCTCAAGGGGAAAGAAACTATCAAGGAAAGCAACCTTAAATATATCCCAATCAAAAACACACATTTATCGCCCTCTCTTCCTTCCATTGGTTAAATCAAACATGAGCAACACCCTTAAGTTGATAAGCGGCCAATTCCGCCTTTTCTACTGAAGTGACATCCATAATTCCTATTATCTTATAAACCTCATCAATGGGTTCTTAAGGATCTTCCTTAACTTTTGACCCATGAAATTCCAGAGGATTCATTCTAGTAAAGTCTCTCACCCTTGTTGCCGTCGTACCCACCCTTGGGTTCACGAGAACCACAACCTCTCTATTTTCTTGAGCCGTCATATCTTGGGCCAATGCATGAAATGCGGCTCGAAACACATCATTAGTCACTTGCTCGCCAAAGGGTTGACTGGCACTTAGGAACCTCTTGTCTCACATTTTCACAAACATTCCTATTCATTCTCATGGGATTCCTTCGTGGAGGCATATGCTGTAAAGAATAAACATAGGTTAGGAGAGGAGGACCTTTACAGATTTAAACTCTATGGCACAACTTTAGAATAATGAAAGAAGTGAAGTTTCCTAAACATATTATCGCCTCTTATTCATAAATGTTGCTCACCTCACACTCATGAACAAGACTCTACTCAAGGTGGCTTATGAGACTTCCTAGGACCTTTCTAAATCTTATGCTCTAAATACTAACTTTGTCATGACCCAAAGTATATCCTAGACGTGACATGGCATATAGGGCCTCGAGAGGCCCTACAGAAGCCACTTAGCATAAATCATATAAGATATTAGAATTAAAGAGTTCAAAAGACATTTTTATATCATAAAGAGTTTGATAATATGCAGCGGAAGTCTAACACAGTCACAAAGTCATCTAGTACATCAAGAGTGATTAGGACATAACCCATGCATCACATACAATTTGAAAAAGTAAAGACAATAAGCAATAAAGGGTTCGGTTCTCAAAAAATGAGGACTCACCAATCTTCAAATCTACTAAAGTGATCACTAGCCACAGAGATGTAGAGTGGAAACGTCAGATCCTACATTAGTGAAACAATGTAGGCAAAAGAATGCGTAAGTACATGGAATGTACTAAGTATGAGGGAAATGCAATAAAACATGAGACATGATCATAAAGGGACATAATCGAAAACATGGAATGCATGACCAAGTTCAAACATAGTAAAATCATTTAAGAAGATTCATAAAACATGAAAATGGTCAATGCATCTTTAAATCATAAAGGAAGTTTCATAAAACATTAGAAATCAACTTAGTTCTTTTTGTGGGAAGCTTACCATTAACCAACATATATACCATGCGAGCTATAACATGGAATTCGGTGTCTGCCCCACACCGATAAGTGGTATCCTACTTGAAAAGTTAAGGACCATAAACTTCTAGCTTATGTGGATCTAATATCTAATGTCTATCTAAGACAATCATCATGGGGGCACATAGGTATGTGATAAGGAGGTTGCTACTAGAAACCCTGCCTCAAGCTAAGGGGGAGCTTCCATCTCAATATCCTCTTGGTGTTAGGCATAAATCCCACAAAATATTCATTACTCTTAACTTCTCTTATCATTATGGGACATGGGTATCCGCCTATTTTCTTATCATTATGGGACATGGATATTCGCCACTTGCCTTATCATAAGATAGCTTCTTAGATCATGCGTGAGAAAACCTTTCACCATCCATGATCTTTTCATAATAGCTTTTAAGGCCCATAGTCATTCACTTCAAGCTAGAGATTCCCTAATAATAATGGAAATAGTTTTGAAAGCGTGATCTATGATCATTGATGACATATCCAAATACCATACTAATCAAGACCGTATTTAGAAAGATAGCCCAAAAGGCATTGAAGGTAAATCTAGATGTCATTCATGTCATGTGGCCAAGATTCATAGAACATATAGATACCTTCATCTATAAGCTTACTTGAGTCATAAACATTGCTTTCATAAAAACATGCATAATTTCATAAAACATATTCATGGACTTAAGCTTCTTCATTAATTCATGTAAATTAGGGTTCATAGTCGAAATTCATAGATGAATGCATGGTTCACATGGAATTAGTTGAAAAGCATGTAATTAAATCCAAGTCATCAAAATAAGATCATCATAAGGCAATTGAATCCATACAAATAGAACCATTGAGGAATTGAGTGAAAATCTAATCAAAACTTAGGAAATTAAATTGGAGAATTGAAGAAACTTTGGGGGCTCAATGGGTGAATTGAACCCATTGATGAACTCCCCACATACCTTGATTGAAGCCCTAAGCAATGATGAAGAAAGGAGACTTGAACTTAAAGAACCCTAGCTTCTTCTTATTCCTTGATCCAGAGAGAAGATTTTTTTGGAGAGGATGAATTTTGTCAAGTTTAGGGAATTTAGAAGAATGAATTGAAATTGGTAGTTTTTTTTGGCTTAATTCACTTATATAGGCTTTGAAATAGGATTTCAAACAATGTATTTTAGGGACCAAACACTTTGGGAAAAGTCCAATATGATCCTAACTTAAAAACTTACGAGGTGACTTAGAAGAGGAGCTTCACAAGCTGTCTAAGGCTTCACGGGCCGTATAGTTGTTCGTGAAGCTTCACCTGCTCGCAGTGCTTCCATAAAAAGGGGCATAACTTTTTACTCCGGGTTCGAAATTAGGAAAACTTGGTGGCATTGGAAAGAGGACCCAAAGACCTTTAATTTGATAGATCATCAACCACCTAATTCATTTTTGTCTTGAGATATTTGATCATTTGACAATGACACAAAATTTTAAAACTAATAGGTGACTTGTACGGACCCCTAGACGGGTCGTCCAAGTCACCACATGACGTCTAAGGTGCCTTCTAGGAAACCCCTTCTCTGGCAGACTCTAATGGTCATTCACGATGCGTTAATTCATTTTGTGCTAAATGATATGATCTTCTGAAGTTGACCCAAAACTCCAAAACCTGATCAGCCCCTTTCATAAACGACTTCACGTTCCGTGTGAAGCTCCACATACCCTTTAGGTGATCGTGGTCCTTCATAGTAGCTTAGGGGGGTTATGTGCCTCTTTTCACGGACCACCTCACGGTCTGTGTGATGCTCCATAAACCGTCTAGGCGTTTGTGGTCATCTACAGAGGTTGCGTGCAACACCACAAGTAGGGTGATAGGTCATGGTCCTCTTCACGGCCCATGGACCCCTCTGTGGTTTGCCCTTCTCCCTTGATCAATTCTAGTTCAGATTTTTGAGGTGTTACATTATTATACGCAAACTCAATCAACGGCAAATGATCATCCCAATTGCCCTTGAAGTCAATTACACAATCTCTCAATATATCTTCCAAAGTATGGTTAGTACACTCCGCTTGCCCATCGGTTTGCAGATGAAATGTCGTACTAAGCTTAACACGAGTACCAAGACCCTTTAGAAAAGATTTCCAAAACTGAGAGGTAAATTGGGTACCGCGATCGAAGATAATGGATAAGGTCACTCCATGCAACCTAAACATTTCCCTTAAGTACAACTTCACATAGTCCTCCACCAAATAAGAAATCTTGACTGGAATGAAAATGAGCTGATTTGGTCATTCGATCCACAATAACCCAAATCGAGTCATATTGACGCCGGGTGCGGGGTAACCCAACAATAAAGTCCATATTCAAATCTTCTCTCTCCCAATTAGGAATACTAATATATTGGGATAAACCTCCCAACTTCAGATGTTCAACTCTCACTTCTTGACAATTAGGACATTTGGCCACAAATTCCACAATATATTTGTTCATCGCATTCCACCAATAGACCTCCCGCAAGTC
The DNA here is from genome assembly GCA_029582545.1 of Solanum lignicaule. Classification (NCBI taxonomy): domain Eukaryota; kingdom Viridiplantae; phylum Streptophyta; class Magnoliopsida; order Solanales; family Solanaceae; genus Solanum; species Solanum lignicaule. Next base: position 25,467 of record JAJOOF010006597.1, on the reverse strand, counting down.
ACGGTACATCTTCGTGGCTCCAAGGTGAATGGAATATCAAGAACTATGGGCGTCTGATAGGATTTTCTCCTTCAAATCGTCAACATTAGGAACACACAAACGACCTTGATATCAAAGTACACCATCTCCCTCTTGGGAGAAAGCCTCAATGTATTTCTTAAGCACCACTTCCTTCGATTCAACAAATATTTGATCGAGACCTTTCTTGGATTTCACATCTGACACAAAAGACGATTTTGAACCATTATGTACCATAACACCGCCTTTGATAGAGTCAACCAACCGAACATCCAATCGGGCCAATCTATGAACATCTCTAACCAATTTCATCTTACTATCCTCAGTATGAGGAACACTACTCAATGATAACTAATTAAGAGCATCTGCCACTACATTTTCTTTGTCGGGGTGCTAGAGACCACTCATGTCATAATCCTTTAGTAACTCAAGCCACCTCTTTTAGCAAAGATTTAGATCTTTCTGCTTGAACATATATTGCAAACTTTTTTTGTCAGTAAATTCATCAACATGAACACCATATAAGTAATGTCTCCAAATCTTTAAGGGAAAAACAATTGCTGCTAGTTCCAAATCATGTGTAGGATAGGTCTTTTTGTTAATCTTAAGTTGTCGTGAAGCATAAGCAATAACTTTCCCATTTTGCGTTGTTGAAGCCCAAATTTGGCTCTCCACATTTATTTAACTAAATTTTTATTAATAATAATAATAATAACAATAATAGTAATAATAATAATAATATATATATATATATTTATGAAATTTTTGTAGGAATACAAGAAGATTTTAATTATTTATTTTATTTGATAAATTTATTTCTTAAATATTATTATTTATAAAAATTAAATGTATTATATAGATATTACTACTTACTTTCTCATTTTGTTTTAAATTTTACGTGAAATAAATATTGTTCTTAAGGGTTAACTCAATTTTTATATAATTTCTATCGTTACAATAAACATTTTTTGACATTTTTTAAAATTAGGAAAGCTTAATTAATTAATGGGCTACTAATTTATATTAATTTTATTTTTAGAATGACAAAATTTATCAAATAAGCTAGTCTTGCAAAATAATTATTTTTAATTTAATAATTATGGTTATTTAATAAAGAAGAGATTATAATTTTAATAGATTTAATTTGAGCAAAACTTGGCAATCTAAGTCTTTTAAATTCAGTCAATCCGCGTGCGCCACGTAGGAAGCACATGGATTGCTTTTTCAGCTTAAATCTTGACCCTACGATCTAATCTAATGGCCTTAATTAATTCAAGTCAAGAAAAGTTAAGAGTCAAGTCAAGAGAAGTTAAGAATCAAGTCAAGAGAAGTCAAGAGTCAAGTTAAGAGAAGTTCATAGAGTTTTCCAAAAGTCTTTTACAAATGTTTTAACTTTGTTTTAAGACTTGAGTTTTGAGTTGAATAAAGAGTAAAGTTTGAAGTGCATTTCTTCAAAAGAGTATATCGGGACTATGTATTCCCCAAGAGTAAATGTTTTCACATTTAAACAAGAAAGGAAACTGAGATTTCCAAAAGAGTCTTTGAGCTAGTTATCAGTAAAGAGTAAGAGCAAAGTTCATTCTTCAAAGATTATATGGGAACTAAGTATTCCCAATAGTTCAAATGTTTTCACATTTGAGCAAGAAAGGAAATTGAGATTTCCAAGAGAGCTTTTAAGCTAAGTTTTTGAGTAATTATCTCAAACCAAAGAAAGAGTTTTGTTTTTACAAACATATGAGCTAAAGTATATTTTGGAAGTAGTATTGAGCACCGACATGGGGACGAGCTTTAGTTCAAATAACTCACGTCTCCATAAACCATGTAGCCATCATGGGTAGTAAAGGATCATACTTTTTAGATGACTCCTTAAGATACTTTTAGCATAGACTAGTGGATCCACTAAGTTAAGCGTTCTATATGACGGCAAAGTATAGGACAATTCTGGCAGTGTGGGCAAGACGTTGTATCACCACTTAGGCTCATAGTGGTGATTGTCGGTTAGAGAAACTCCCACAGAAACTATATTACTTTATTATATGAGTAAAGTTGAGTTTGTTATTACATTTTCTTTAACGAACTAAGTTGTTTTCTACTGTTCTAAATGCGTTGTATAAATTACACTATTATTGTTGTTTTACATTGCATTTTGAGTTGAGTTATTCAGGAGTTGAGTAAAGTCAAGGTAAGTGTTTCTTCCAAATTCTTTTCAAGTTAAAGTTATGTTTAGCATTCCAACTCGCATACTGGTACATTCAATGTACCGATGCCAGTTGTCCTGCATCTTATTATGATGTAGACGCAGGTAACTAGGATCAGCATCCAGCACCTCGTTGATCCAGTTGAGCACTCAAAGTCAGTTGGTGAGCCTCCTAGCTTTCCGGAGGATCCTTCTTATTGCTTTCAGTATTTTAGTTCATTAGGATGTTATGGATCTTGTCCCGACGTCCATCTCAGTTGTTTAGAGGCTTCATAAACAGAGTTAGTGATGTTAGTTCATGAGTCTTTACTTTTCCTTTTCAGTTAAGTTGAGACTTGAGTTGTCACTTTGGCAGTGAATATTATTATAATACATTCTAAGTTATATGTTGAGCAGTTCAGTTTTACTTGTTTTAAAAGTATTTATCTTGAGTAAAGTCTTCCGTTGAGTAAGTAAGCCAGGCCAAGGGTTCGCTTGGGGCCAGCAATGGTTCTCGAGTGCCGACCACTTCCAGGGTGTAGGCTCGGCGCATGAGACCCATGATGTTGGTATAAATATCTCGATCATTATCCCTCTGCTCTAGAGGATATGATCACTTTAAGGGAAGTAACTTGTTGCTACAGATTTGGGCGTTGGAACACTTCTATCAAATACAAGCAGAAAATGGCACTGAAGCAAACTTACACAACAAAATCAGAAGTCATGCGATGAGATTGAGTATGTGGGATGCCCCAAATAATGAAGATGGTTGGCATTTTTCCTAACCCACCTCACAGAAACCATATTCAGTGGCGACTACCATGGGTCCATGGCCGAGCTCTGTTGAGAACCAACCATGCATATTTCATTGAGTTGATTGGGTTGGAAGGCTTCCAGACTTATGCACCTCTAAGAGTCCTCCGACAGTTTGGAATTACTCAAGGCGTTCATCTATGGTTAAATATGGTATTAGTAGAGGTCGATTATGAAGGAAGAATCCCGATCGAAAGGATCGCTACTTTGGTACAAGGATGGTATGACATTCTTGACTTAGGCATGGGGGTTGAGTCGTGGTGCACTCCTGAATATTATACTTGGTTTATGATAGGAAGAATTCTCGCAAGGCCCAGTTGTGACGAGATCTTGGGGATCACAGACACCCAAAGATCAAATCAAATTGGCACGGAGCTATTAAACCACATGCCCATCACCACAACCATGTATCATCAGGTGACCCCACAGTCTGTCGACCATCTCATACAGGTAGTTGACGATGAACCAAATGAAAAGACGGAGGAAGACCTAGAAGAGGATCCTAGAGAGCCAACTGAGGAGATGGAAGAGGATTCAGAAGATATTCAGAGCATGACCCTAACTTGTATGACCCTAGATATGGAGGAGCCAATAGTAGAAGATGTTCACTCAGAATATGGTTCCATAGGGTTTAATGAAAGGGAAGATTCAAACAACCGGGAATGGAAGATCGACAAATCCCTAGAGTACCACCCAGGGCCATATTATGATGGGGACGATGACAGTGACGATTCCCCAACTTTGTCATAGGTCATCTTTCTTTTTCGAGCTTTCTCCTCAAAGTGTCGTATGGCCTATTCCTCTTGTATGCCTTATGGCCACCCCTATAGTTTCATTTCTTAGGTTTCTGATTGCCTACATCAGTGTAATAGCGAGATTGTCTTGATTAATGAAGTTATGTTTGCTCCAAATCTAAAGTGTGTTTAAATGGATCATTCATTATCAAACTAATTGCAACGTAGGCCTACCTCAGGCAAAAATAGGTTCTATATTAGGACGCGTCTTGAATGTCGCCAAATTGGTGTATATATGTGTTACACTTACATATTTATTACGACTTTCAATATTTCCCAAACTAACATAGTTTCCTTTTTTTTTCTTTTTTTCTTTTTTTTCATCATTTGTCCCCAAAAGTACGTTGATTTGTGTCGACTTGCAAATTGGTTGACTCACGATACAACCTTCGATCAAAAGGAAAGATGATTGATAAAGATGAGTTCAACGTTGCTGTAAACATAATGATACCTATTGAGAACCCCGAAGGTTCTCAAAACATGAAAGACATCCAAAATGAAGAGTAAATAGCTCATATGGAGCAAGAACTCGAGATCTTGAGGGAAGAATTACGCCAAGTGCGAGACTTGGCCAAACTATCGACTACCACTTTCCCTACTTTCAAGACGCCTATCTACTTCGCAAAGGCTGACTTGCCTTCTGCCTACTTGCCAAATCAGCCAGAACAAACACAACACGCTTCCACACACGGTTAAGTTCCACCAACTTCTCCAACCCTAGTCAGGACCGTTCCTGACCTCTCTAATCGCGACCCTACCATACCTACAATGCAGCAGATACTTGGGGCACATGTCGCCGCTCCCTACAAGCCACATGTTCCACCTGTATATGTCGTTGGAGCTCCTACCTTCACAACGCCAGTTGTGGTTAATGTCCCGTACGAGGTCGATCAATATGCAAAAATGGAGAAAGATGCTCGGTTGAAAGAGGATGCATCGATCAATGCCCAATTTCATGGTCTGAGAAAGGCATTGAAAAGCTTACAAGTCACTAGAGGAACAGAGAGTCTGGATTATGATGACATATGCATTCATCCAGACATTGACATGCTGGTAGGGTACAAACCACCGAAATTTGACATGTTTGATGGAAAGTGTGACCCTCACACACATTTAAGGGCATACTGTGACAAGTTAGTCGGTGTAGGGAGAAATGAGAAGCTGAGGATGAAGTTGTTTATCTGGAGTTTTTCTGGAGAAACATTAACCTAGTATACCCGCCAAGACCCTCGCAAATGGTGTGATTGGCAGGAAATGGCTGAGGATTTCATGACTTGTTTTAGAGTCAGAACTGAAATTACTGCTGACAGATTCTCATTGGCCAACATATAAAAGAAGCCATCAGAGAATTTCCAGGAGTACTCATGACGTTGGAAAACTGAAGCCACAAGATTGCAACTACAACTAGATGAGAGTGAGCTCTTGAAGTACTTTATTCGAGCTCAAGAAGATGTCTACTTTGACAAGATAATGTCAATGATGGGCCAAAAGTTAGCAGAACTGGTCAAGATGGGAGACTTTATAGAAGATGATGTTAAATCTGGGAAGATTCAGTCTATGGTCGCATTGCAAGCTGCAAGTAGGGCCATACAGTCAGGTGCCATTGGAGGCATTAAAAAGAAACGGGAGGGTGTTTCAGCTGTCACTCACAAACAAGGAGGACCATCCCACCAATACCCCAATAATCCCCACTTTGTTGAACATACTTCATACGTCCCATACCAAGTATATAATACCTAACCACACTATAATCCGCCCCGAACACCAGCATACCAAAATCCTCCAAGACCGTCTGTCCCTGTACTAGCACCAATCCACCAAAATAAACCAGCATATGCATCGAGACCACGTCCAAATCTCAAAGCTAGAAATGATCGCGTTTACACACCTATTGCTGAACCTTATGCCCAATTGTTTGAGAGGTTGAGGACAGTAGGAGTGTTGCAACCAGTTGAAGGAAAACTTCCTGATCCAATCACTCGTAACTTCGATGGAAACAAGTGATGCGCTTACCACTCGGGAATCCAAGGACATGACATAGAATATTGTTACGGTTTGAAGAACCAAATCGAGTCTTTGATCAAGTACTTCGATCAACACTGTTGTGGCTTAAGGGAAGACTAGGTCGGGGAGGTGTTATGCCTCAGAGGATCTAAATCAAAAAGCTCTTGGAAAAGAACAGAATCCAAGAAGAATGTTACCGATGCTGAAACCGCAAAATTTTGGAAGAAGATGCAGCCTAAAGACTATTCAATCGAAGAGCAACAGAAGAAGACGTCAGCCCACATATCCATTTTGTCTCTGCTTATGAGTTTTAAAGCTCATAGGAATGCTTTGATAGAAGTGTTAGACAGAGTGAACATTCCAAAAGAGACCACAAATGAAACCTTTGCTTCAACGATTGGAAGAATAGTGGAAGCTAAGAAGATTTCTTTCCATGATGATGAACTGCCTGAAGAAGGGGCTGGGCACAACAAAGCGCTTCACATCGCAGTCAAATGTGGTGATAAGATTGTGACTCGAGTTCTAATTAATGGTGGTTTCGGATGCAACATATGTCCTTTCACCACTCTGAGGGATTTGGGTGCAAATATGGGAGAGATAAGGGAAAGTCGTGTGAAAGTTATAGCTTTTGATGGAGCACAAAGAAGTGTCATTGGAAAGATCTATCTCACATTACAGGTGGGGCCGGCTGAATTCCCCATTCTATTTCAAGTGATGGATGTATCATACAACTACAAACTATTGTTGGGAAGACCATGGGTTCACTTTGCGAGAGAGGTTTCTTCCACTCTTCATCAATGTGTAAAGTTTGAGTGGGGTCGCACAAAATTTACCATCTTGTAACACCCCGGAAACTAGTAGACCAAACTAGAGCCACAAGCTAAGGTTCTAAGGTTTGATGTATGTGAAATAGAGTCGTAGATAAGACTTTACGTACTTAGAATGAGGGGCTTAGTAGTTGAACGTCAAGACACGTTTTAGATCCCGTAGTTTAGAAGGTCATCTATGGAGTGGTATAGGGTTGCAAGGGAAAAGGCCAAGGCCAAGGGGGCAAGGCCCTAGCCAAGGGCCAAGGCTGCCCAACCTTGGCCAAGTCTGCCTTAAAGACCACGACCACTTTCACGGCCAGTGGTCTTGAACACATACCATGAAGTGGTCCGTTAAGATGACTTAGGATGGTGGGAGGCAAGGCCATGAGGCCAAGCTACTGCCCCAAGTTCACGAACCACTTCACGAATCGTTGGCTTGACCACGGCCCGTCAAAGTGCTCGTGAAGGTGCCTTAGTGTTATAGGATCATGGAAGGTTGTGGGAGCCACTGGTAAAGGAAACACGGGCACCACCACGGGCCATGGTACCCTTGACGAGCCGTCATAGTGGCCGTGGTGCCTGGACGGGACAGCCAAGTTGATGGACTTTTGGGTAAATTCCTATTCGACTAGGTTTAAGTGGGGGGCCATTTTGTATGTCTTTTATTCACCTATTTAGACTATTTTAAGTCATTAGCGCCCAAGTTTAAGTCACTTTACATTAGACACAATTCAAAACCCCAATCACTCCTCTCTCAAATATTTCTCTCTCTAAGAAGAACCTCCATTGAAGAAGAATGAGCTAGGGTTGAAGTTAAGGTCAAGAACAAAGGCTCCATTGCTAAAGGATTGTGCTAGGGCTTTGATTAAGGTATGTTTAAATCTTCATATATGGGTTCTTCCACCCATAGAGTCCCCTAGAATTTCTCCTAATTTGTGAAGAAGAACCCCAATCAAGTTAAGGTTACTTCCAATGTATGGGTTTTAGGTGGGTATGATTCCAAATGGTTGGATACTACTCATATATGGTTAATTTAGTGTTGATTCATGATATTATGAAGATTTTATATGAATTCCTTGGTTAACCCTAATTTTCAAAGTATCTGGGTTTATGCTTTTGGATGAGAAATTGATGATTCTTGCTAGATTCTCTTGGGTTGTTATCATGTATAGAGCTTATCCAAGAATGTGAATATGAAATCATGAATTGAACTGGACTTATGCATGTATGTTAGAACATGAATTGAAATGATTAAGAATTGGGACTTTTGATGAATTATGCTTAGAATTACCTATGACTAAAGCTTGTGACTAGTATGTGCGGTGATTTAGACTAGTATGATGATTGTGGAGTAAAGCTGGAATGTAGGGCTTGAAATCATAATGTTGGTCACTAGGGATAAATGAGTAAGTCTAATAGGATGAACTAGTTTGCATTGATTTGATTCACAATATAGATAGAGTTATGGTGGAAGGCTCTTACCCACATGACCTACTTAGAACTATATGTATGCATGTATGTAGAATGTGAAGGGTTAATTACCTAAAATGAATCATGATTGTTAGAATAGAATAGCTTGAGGTTGAGTCTTATGATTCATTCATGGATAGTTGAATTATGTAGCTTGGGATGGTAGATCTCATGGTAGCTTGGGATGGAGGAATTAAGCTCTCCTAAGGTTAGCTTGAACTAGCATTGGTAGGATGCTTTTCATGGTATCTTGCATTAGTATAGGCATGGTAACTTAGGATTGAGGATCTATACTCTCGTATGGGTAGCTTGAACTAGCATTGTTAGAATGCACTGCATGGTAGCTTGATTTAGTTAGGCTAAGACCATTTCATGGTAGCTTAGGATTGAGACACCACACTCTCCTAAGGATAGCTTAGGGTTGAGGATTCATACTCTCCTAAGGGTAGCTTGCATCATATTGAATGTTTGCATGGTATCTAGGTTGGTATAATTGTATCCTTCCTAGGATAGCTTGGATTGCATGGTAAGGTGTTTTCCATGGTAGTTAGGTCTAGCCTACTATGTGCTATTCTTGATGGTATAGAATGATAAATAGTAAGCATTGAGTAAGCTAGCCTAAAGGAGTACTTAGTGTGAGTGGTAGTATGGGATGTCATTCATACATGGCACAAGTATGACTAAAAGCTACTTATGAAGTGTCATTTTATGTGATGTATGCCTAGCTTGGATTGTTGCTATAGTTGCCTTCCATGATATGATCGACTTAAGATGATAGTTCCTTGTCAATATGAAAGTAGGTCAATAGTGACACTTAGCAATGGTAAATATGAATATGGTGACTTCAAGGGTATGCTTAGTGTGTGTGGTATTATGAGATGCCCCACATGCATTACACAAGTGTGCCTTGAGGTTACTTAGAAGTATAAGTGTTCTTATGATATGAAAACCTAGGTCTTGACTATGAAGGTGGACTATGACCAAGAATGACCAAAGAGAGGTACTTAGCTTGGATAGTATTATGGGATGCTATCTTTGCCTTGCACAAGTATGCTTGGAGGTGGCTTGTGAAGTAGTTCTCTTGAATATGAAAGGCTAATGGTTGGAGTATGAACTTATGAATGTCTTATGTTGACTTGTGATGGTATGATGCTTATGTTGGAGATTATGTTATGAATATGTTATTGTCTCTTATGCTTATGTCTTATGTTGACTAACCATTTGAGATGCTTTATGATGTTATGCTAGCTTTCATACTTGGTACATTTTGTACTAACGCATATTGCCTACATTCTAATCAAATGTAGGGTGTTGGGAGATTGAGTTGCTTGAAGGCTAGGTTCCTAAGTGCAAGAAGACTTGAAGATTTGGTGAGTCCTTATAGCTTCGAGGCCAAACCCCTTTATGTTCCTTTTATGTCTTTTCTTATGTTTAGACTTTATATGGGCTGCGTCCCAAGACTTTTATTCATGTTATTCATAGATGGTTTGAGACAAAGATTTTAGTAAAGACTTCCGCTTTTATGAAATGCTTTCGATTGTATGTTTAAAGAAAGTTTTAAATTTTTCCCTACTTTTCTATGATCTTATGTTCTGATGATGGTAAGGGCTTGTATGCGACCCCTTCGGGGTTAAGTACGCCATGTTACATCTAGGGGGTACCCTTGGGTCATGACACATCCACGGGGAGCTCAGTCACCCCATCCTTTCTGTTAATTCTATCCCAATCACTGATGAGTTAAACGGAGCCACTTTTCACACTTTGAAAATCATGCAAGTTGTAAGGGTCAGTGAGGAAACAGAGCCAGATAATACAAAATTGTCAAGTGCAGCAAAAATGGTTGCGTCAGAGATGTTGAAGTATGGGTATCAGCCAAAGAGTGGACTTGGACCAAAGTCCAATGGCATAGTTGAGCCAATCCAGCTGAAGCATCAGAGAGGCACCAACGGACTCGGATATGAGCCTACCTCGAGAAAAGTCCACCAGGGGCAAAGCAATACAATCTTCGTACCAGAAAAAGCTTTGATTCTAGATCAACCTAGTGATGATCACATCGTAGAAGGAATAGGCAATCTATTCGTGGCCATGGCTGGAGAAGAGGAAGAGATAAATCTCAGCAAATTGACCATTCGTGATGTCGAACATGGAGAAATCTTACAGAACTGGACCATCAGCCCGTCCCTGTTTCAACCAGAGTCCTGGTAGTGCGGAAACGAAGGTTTTATTTTAAAATTCGCATGATCAAATTGAGGCTTGAATCATGCCTAATATTTTGTTGCTTGCCTCTTCTAAAAGCTAGAATGCTTTGAAATAAAAGTCTTTATTTTTCTTTAAAAATTTTCTCTTGTTCAACGGTTATGACATGTAACGAATCTACCGAGCAAGGTGAAAGTGATAAAGAAGATCACGAAGAGTACGATGAAAGCATGATGCCTGAAAATCTACCACATGAGATCGAACAAGTTAAAAGTCAGAAAAAACCAGTATAGATGAAACAGAGGTCGTCAACTTAGGAGAGGAGGAAATCGTGAAGGAAAAATGAGTCAGCATACATTTGGAGGTTGAAAGAAAACAAGAGTTAATAGAGTTGCTTAAGTAGTACGTTGACGTATTTGCTTGGTCTTATGATGACATGCCAGGATTAAGCACTGATATTGTCTCGCACAAATTACCAATTGATCCCACTTGTCTACTCGTTAAGCAAAAGACAAGAAAGTTCAAGTCGGATTTGAGTTTAAGGATCAAGAAGGAGGTAACTAAGCAAATCGAGGCGAACGTTGTGAGGGTTACAAACTACCCCACATGGTTAGCCAACATTGTGCCTGTGCCAAAAAAGATTGGAAATATCAGAATATGTGTGGAATATCGAGATCTCAATAGAGTCAGTCCTAAGGATGACTTCCCTCTTCCAAATATTCATATACTCATTGATAATTATGCAAAACATGAGTTGCAATCATTTGTCGATTGCTTTGCAGGATATACCAAATCCTGATAGATGAAGATGATGCAGAAAAGGCAGCATTTATCACTCCATGGGAAGTGTATTGCTATAGAGTAATGCCATTTGGTCTCAAAAATGCTGGTGCAATCTACATGAGGGCCATGACTACCCTTTTTCACGATATGATCCATAAGGATATTGAAGTGTACGTGGATGATGTCGTTATCAAATCCAAAAGAAGTTCAAACCACCTGGATGACTTACGAAAGTTCTTTGAGAGGTTGCGTAAGTATAATCTGAAGTTGAATCCAGCAAAGTGTACATTTGGAGTACCCGCGGGAAAACTATTAGCAATCATCGTTAGCAGGAAAGGCATAAAATTAGATCCATCAAAGATAAATGTAATCCAAGAGTTATCTTCACCCAAGACTAGGAAGGACGTGATGAGTTTCTTGGGAAGACTGAATTACATCAGTCGGTTCATAGCTCAATCTACAGTGATCTGTGAACCCATATTCAAATTACTAAAGAAGGATGCTGCCACGAAATGGACAGAGGAATGCCAAAAGGCTTTCGATAGAATCAAAGTATACTTATCCAACCCATCAGTGTTGGACCCACCAGAGCCTGGAAAGCCTTTGTTATTATATCTATCTGTCATGGATAATGCATTTGGATGTGTATTGGGGTAGCATGATGAGACGGGTAGAAGAGAGCAAGTTATTTACTATTTGAGCAAGAAGTTCACACCATACGAGGAAAGATAAACCTTGTCGGAACGAACATGTTGCGCTTTGACTTGGATTGCGCAAAAATTTAGGCATTACCTGTCTGCATACACCACGTACTTGATCTCAAGAATGGATCCACTCAAGTACATCTTTCATAAACCAATGCCTATAGGTAAGCTAGCAAAGTGGCAAATTTTGTTGAGTGAGTTTGATATTGTGTACGTGACACAAAAGGACATCAAAGGAGAAGCCCCGGCTGATCACCTCGGATAAAACCCGGTAGACCAGGATTACAAGCCGCTCATGACTTACTTCCCTGATGAAGATGTTTTGTTTGTAGGAGAAGTCATATCAGAGTCGTATGATGGATGTGGGATGTTCTTTGACGGAGCATCAAACTCTATTGGACTTGGAATAAGAGCAGTCTTAATTCGAAAACAGGTCAGTATTACCCAATCTCAGCCAAGATTAGGTTCTACTATACTAATAACATGGCGGAATATGAAGCTTGTATTCTCGGACTCAGAATGTCCATCGACATGAACATCAAAGAACTCTTGGTGATAGGAGATTCTAACTTATTGGCTCACTAGGTGCAAGGAGAATGGACCACTAAGAATGTCAAGATCCTGCCTTATTTGCATTACATAAAAGAGTTGAGTTGGAAATTCACAAGGATTGAGTTCAAGCATGTCCCTCGAGCTCAAAATGAGTTTGTCGATGCTTTGGCCACATTGTCCTCGACATCCAGACAAGAATTACATCGACCCTATCGATATAGAGATACATGATCAACTTGCATATTGTTTTCATATAGATGAGGAATTGGATGGAAAACCCTGGTACTATGACATCAGAAGATTGATAGAACCACAAGAATATCCTAAAAATGGCACAAGCAAGCATAAATGGACTTTGAGGAGGATGGTCAATCATTTCTTCCTTAACGGAGAAATCCTCTATAGGAGAACTTCGGATTTAGGATTGCTAAGGTGTGTCGACGCCGCAGAAGTGACAAGGCTTTTGGAAGAAATACATGCAGGGACATGTGGACGCCACATGAATGGGTTCACTCTGGCAAAGAAAATTCTAAGAGCTGGATATTTTTGGATGACCACGGAGAGAGATAGCATCCGGTATGTGCAAAAGTGTCATCAATTTCAAGTACATGAGGATTTTATACGGGTTCCACCGAATGAGCTCAATGTGATGGGTTACCCTTGGCCATTTGCCGTTTAGGGCATGGATGTTATTGGACCCATAGAGCCTCCCGCATTAAATGGACATCGTTTCATTCTGGTGGCTATCAATTTTTTCACAAAATGGGTCGAAGCTTCGACATACAAGGTAGTGACTAAGAAGGTAGTTGCAGACTTTGTTCGCAATAATATAGTTTGTCGGTTTGGAATTCCAGAATCAATCATAACAGATAATGCAGCCAACCTCAACAACGATCTTATGAGGGAAACTTGTGAAAGGTTCAAGATTGTTCATCGAAATTCCACAGTTTACCGGCCACTAATGAATGGAGCAGTTGAGGCTGCAAATAAGAATATCAAGAAGATTTTAAGGAAAATAGTGGACAGTCACAGGCAATGGCATAAGAAGCTAACATATGATTTACTCGGTTATCGCACCACAATCAGAACATCAACTAGGGTAACTCATTATATGTTGGTTTATGGTTCGGAGGCAGTAATATATGCCGAGGTGGAAATACCATCTTTAAGGATTATCCAAGATGTTGGTCTGGACGATGCAGAATGGACACGTAGAAGGCATGAACAATTGATGCTCATCGATGAAAAAAGGATGGACGCAGTTTGTCATGGACAACTCTATCGGAACAGAATGACCAAAGCATTCAACAAGAAAGTCAAACCCCGACAATTCACATCGAGGCAGTTAGTATTGAAGAATATCTTTCCTCACCAAGGAGAAACTAAAGGGAAATTTGCACCAAATTGGCAAGGACCCTACATGGTTCACAGAGTACTCTCTAGAGGAGCAGTAATCTTAGCAGAAATGGACGGCAGAGTGAACACAAAGCCAATCAATTCAGACGCCATCAAGAAATACTACATTTGAAGACCTCAAGATTAGTGCTTATTTCTTGTACTTTTGCATTTTTCAATGTAACAGAACTACGTCTAGATCTGACTTCCCACGGTGGGGTACGTAGGCAACCCACATCAGATCTGGTCTCTCTTAGAAAACCCAAAATCATCATTTCTATGTATTTAGAACTACGCTCGACCTGAATTCCCTCGGTGGGATACGTAGGCAATCCTTGTCGGATTCGGTCCCTTGCATATTTTTCACTTTCCTATTGTATTTGAACTACGTCCTGACCTGATTCCGTTTGCATGCATAGGCAGCCTGAGTCAAGCTCGCATTGCATAACATGTTTCTTACTTTTCCTTCATAGTTTTCAGTCTTCTATTGTAATCAAACTACGTTACGACCCGATTCTACTTGGATACATAGGCAGCCTGAGTCAGGCCTGGTTATTGCATTTCATATTTTCACTCTTCCCTGTTGTATTTGAACTACGTCCTGACCTGATTCCACTTGGATATGTAGGCTGCCTGAGTCAGGTTCGGTCATTGGATTACATTTTTCTTACTTTTCCTCTATATTTTTCATTCTTCTATTGTAATCGAACTACGTTACGACCTGATTCCACTTGGATAAGTAGGCAGCTTGAGTCAAGCTTGGTCATTGCATTACATAATTCTATTTCTCCCACTTGTATTCAAACTACGTTGCGATCTGATTCTTACTTTGGGGATACGTAGGCAGACTGAGTCAGGCTCGATCAATGCACTGCATAATTTCCACTTTTTTTGTTACCCTTAGGAAACACGTCCTCATAGTTAGCGTAACCTCAGAATATGAAAAATCTTGATCGTTGCAGTGTCTGCAAAAGAGATTGGAAAGCTTCATCAGGAGGGTAAAAGCTACAGGAAGACTATGTTGGATATAGTCAACAAAATGTAAATCTCGATGGACTTTGTAACATGTCATAATCTAAAAAATGTTGGAGAATTACTATATATATATATATATACATAATATATATACGTAATACACTTATTTGCTAGAAAAACAAGCTAATTCTTTTCAAAAGATTTTTATACTCTTCCACCTGCCAAGTCTCTAGGTTAAGCAACTATGTGCAGGACAAAGAAGGTGCCGAAGGATTCCAGTTACGAGGCTTCAGTCTGCGAGTCGATACAAATCAACACCCCCTCCCAAACAATTTTTTTTTCTTTGGGTGCAGGAATACATGAATCAAGAAAGATAACATCAAGCCTCGGGGCACGACCGGAGGCACCATTCGACTTCTCACAATCATGAGCCAAAATACTCTTTCCCTACTTTATTTCCTAAAATTACTTCAACCTACATATTATGTCTAAGAATATTTTTTTTAAATCTTTGCAGGTACGCTCAAGATCTAGACCTAATACTGAAGAAAAGAGGATCTTCGTAGAAAAATAGGATAGTTAGCTTTCTGTCACAATAACTCCACCAACTGGAGCTTGTAATCTAACCTCATGAACAACTCCGCCAATCGGAGACCACCATCAAACATCGTCAAACTCCACCAACTGGAGGTTGTACATAGCAAACATCGATCGACCTCCGCTAAATCGGAGCATGTATATAAGCAAAAGAAGAAACATTCCGCCAATCGGAGGCTAACTTCGTAGTGACATCACCAAAGCTCCACCGATCAGGGGAATGCAAGCATAGCAACGCTGTCATACGCCAACAATCAGATGTTACATTACAAGTTTTACACAGCCATATACATGTTTTTACATTACAATAACCCTGTCGGTCAGAGGTTTTACATTACAAGCTTTACACAGCCGGAAGCAGGCTTTTACATTACAACAACCCCGCCAGTCGGAGGCCTTTACATTACAAGTTACTTTACCTACGTCACATTCACAACACAATAAGAAGACATCAACAATCGTTTGAACATCTACACTCTACTCTTTACATTACTATTTCAATTTATAATTTTTGAACCGCAACATGTACTTTTCACCCTTTTACATGTTTTGCAGGACAACGCATTACAACAAGGAACTCCCTCTAAGAAGCAAACTAGGGCAAGTTAGTGAGATGTCAAGCATCACTAACTACGTCAAGGATTCACTTTCGAAACTCAACTCGACTCGATTTTTAGGAGTTCAAATTTAAATCTTACTTATAACTCTTTCATGTCTCAGTTCATTATAACTCGACACTAGGGCATCCTTTTGAAAATTCATCTATCTACCATAAGTCTTCAATAGAAATTGCTACAAAGCATTTTTCATCCAAGTTTTTTAAGGACTATGTCACATCCCTCTATTCTTGCTAATATCTTCATACCTCACTATCAAAAGATTTTAGTATTACCATAGTTCCATACTGGGCAAATTTTAATCAAAATTTGCTATGGTCTTACACTCTCGAACTACATATGGCCTGATTTCTCATGAAACCTGAGATATGTAGGTAGCTCAGAAGCCAGAGTTCAGCCATTACTCCATAAACATTTCTTGCCAAGTTGTTGCTCAAAGTATATTTTAGTGGTTGCCTAAATTGGATCGTGTCAATGTGTCTTTGTCCACGTCTTCTCTACTCTCCTTCATGGACAAAGAAAGGGGCAAGCTGTTGACACCCAATTTTGGCTCTCCACATTTATTTAACTAAAGTTTTAATAAAAACAATTATAATAATAATAATAAAATATATATATGTTATGAAGTTTTTGTAGGAATACAAAAAGATTTTAATTATTTATTTTATTTGATAAATTTATTTCATAAATATTATTTTTCATAAAAATTAAATGTATTATATAAATATTACTACTTACTTTCTCATTTTTTTTATTTTACATCAAATAAATATTGTTCTTAAGGGTTAAGTCAATTTTTTTACAATTTCTATCGTTACAATAAACATTTTTTGACATTTTTTTAAATTAGGAAAGCTTAATTAATTAATGAGTTACTAATTTATATTAATTTTATTTTTAGAATGACTAATTTTATCAAATAAGCTAGTCTTGCAAAATAATTATTTTTAATTTAATAAATTATGGGTATTTAATAAAGAAGAGATTATAATTTTAATAGATTTAATTTGAGCAAAACTTGGCAATCCAAATCTTTTTAATTCAACCAATCTGCGTGCGCCACGTAGGAAGCACATGGATTGTGCTTTTTCAGCTTAAATCTTGACCCTACGATCTAATCTAACGATCTTAATTAATTCATCATTTTACTACATATATATATTTATTTTTAAAAAAAAGCTCTTTTTATTAACCGTCCAATCAAACAATCGGACGGCCAAAATTAAATCAATACTTTTCTTCTTTCCCAAAATAGACTCTACCGCCGCCCTATACTCTTCTTTTCCACAAGTCACGATCGTTCATCTTCTTTTCCTGAAAAGACGCCTCAATACTCTTCACCTTTTTCAGAAAACGCGTCTACCCCCTCGCATCCTCCTTGTTGCGTCTTCTTCCTTGGGAAGAACGCGAACAGTCGCATCAATCCGGAAAACTCGGAAAAGCTACAGCAAGCGGCGCCGACGGTACAACAGCACGTGTTCTCCCATCGCGTTCATCATAGAAACGGCTCTAGGCCACCGAAAAAGGCCTCATCAATCACTCATCCTCTCAAATCGAACTGAAAAGGTCGATTCTTGAGAGATTTGGTCATCCCCTTCGTCATTTCTTTCATGTTTCCTCTGAGATTAGCGTTTCCAAGAATTCAAATTTTGATTTCTTGGAGCCAAATTTGGGCTATAAAAGGGAACATATTCGGTTCTCATGAGGGATCATCCAAAATATGTTATGAAGTTGTGTTCAAAATTCTAAGTGCAAGGCAATTGATCGATTGGAATATGTTATGAATCTGTGTTCAAAATTCTAAGCATTGTCGCATACATCATGTTCTAAAAATAAAAATAAAAATAAAAATCGAATATATCCATGTTAAGGAATATATTCATAGTTTGGTGTTAATTAACTGTAAAGTATGTCTTCATTTTGCTATCGTATTTTAGTATAAACTTGGCTCGCGCAGGATCGAACTTGTCTTGATCAGCGATTAGCCTTATCGAGTAAAATGTCTTCTTGTTAATATGTTTTTCTCTTAGTTTTGGTTAAGAACTTTCAGGCTGTGATTATAGGGAGATACCCTTTTATTGAAACATCAAAGCATGAATTAAATTGATTTGGCAGATTGTAAATTAAGTCTCTAGTTATTTGTTTTTTATTTTGAGAAGGCTCATTTACACTATTGTATATTTCCTCTTGTGAAACATAACATATATGACCTTCATATTTAATATTTTTCTGCAACTTTTCCTCTGTTTGTAGTTTGGCTAAGAGATTTAGACTTGAAAATGGACAATAATGAATGGATGCCTGCTTAAAACGTTCTCTTATGTATACATATAAAGAGAATAAATATAAGTGAGGACTTATTGAAATCAATACACATTTGCTTAAGATTACCTACTTGTCCAAGTGTCTGAATATGGGCTAAATAAGAATGTCAATACTAGTTATCCTCTTCTACTTCCTTTTTTTGGGATTATCTTTGGATGCTTGTGTGTACTAAGATAAGAAACTGTTGTTTGTTAAGTCAACAAAATCGTTCATGATTACTCAAGCTTGAAATCTGCCCATAACCTTAGAACCAAATGTTTTCATTTTTTTATTGGATACGACCAAATATGTAAAAGTAATGTAAGTCAAATGGTAACCTCTAACCATCGACCAAAGGTTTGTGGTCACTCGTATGATAAATCATGTAAGTTTTAATGTTCTATTGCTAGAATTCTATTTTTGTTGATCATGTAGTTTGATTTGCTTAAAATTGTGGTACATGTTCCTTAGGAATTTTGACAAACAAGTTTTATGTAGTATGCTTAGTATGTGTTTAAAATTCAAGAAAGTATTGTATGATAATTTGTTTCTCATAGTATTATTTTTTTAAGAAAAAAAAAGTTGCAATTCGTTCAAGTACATTTCATTATTTGTTTGTCATTCATGTTATGTTAAATACAAAATTTCTAATCTTTCTTTCTTCTTATGTTTCATGTACAATCGGAGGGCTGGAGTTTCTACTTTGGAACTCATTATTGGCCTAAAATGCCAACAACAATTAGGATCATCGCAACACTTGGAGTCTCATAAATAGGAGTCCAACGTTCTTTAGCCTCCCCTTTTATGATTTTAATTATATTGTTTTGATATGTTGACTAACCTTTACTTATGTCTACATAACTCTTAAGTTTTGATAGATTAAATTGTTTGCCCTTTTATTTTTGAAGATTATTTATGTGACCTAATGTTATTTGCTAACAAGATTGAAGTTATACTGTAAGCTCTTGGGCAACACTTTTAGAACAAAAAAAATGATAAAGATATTTCTTCTTGAAAATAGGTTAACTCATAGCATTTTTAGGCCTGTCAAAGTTGAGGAAAAGAAATTCATATCGACTTAGGCCTTCATGTTAAGAAAAACTTATTATTTAAAAACTTCCAAAATGACTTTGAGATTAGTTTAAAGGCTTTAATAATTACCTTTTAGGAAACATATATATTTTTAGAAAATAAATAGGGAAGTAGACCTATATATTTTAGTAACAAAATAAATATAACTATAGAATAAGTCCCAATAGTTAGGCTATTTTATATTCTTTAGATCTTTTTTTTTATCAAACTTGGATAGATGTCCATTTATTAACCAAAAAACACCAGACTTGGGCTAAAGGAAGCCCAAGAACCACTTCACAAAATGGAAAGTACAAAAATGTTGCTAAAAAAATACTTTAATCTCTTCACATGCTATTTCATGATTTTAGATATGCCAATAGGTCCAAAATACAAGGTACATACATATATATGTCATGCACATAAGAGGTATAAATTCTATATTTTATATTTATTTTCTCTACACATGACCTATTATTTTGTTATACTTTATATTATTTTTCTCATATCCACTATCCTCTTTACGAATATTATTTATTTTTATAATTTATAAATCCCTACACTTTCACATACATATTATTTTACCATATATAACTTATCGTCAACTTATCCCTACATGTAAATAAAACAATAAATTTCATAAGTTTTAAACAACATACATATATATACTATACTTTACAATAAATATATTCAAGATCACAAACTTTATATAATATTTTTAACATTTAGTATCATTATTAATTATTTTATTCATTTTTTTTTTTGGAAACTCTATTTTACGTATTTTCATTCAAATTATATACCACACATACTATTATATACTTATTTAGACTATTATCTTATTTTTTACGTCTTAATTTTATATAAATAAAAATGACAAATTTCCATATCCTTTAGACTCAACATTTATATATTTTGGATAAACTTACATAAGACACATCCATATTTTTGAACATATAAAATTGTCGTATATTTTAAGACCATATATTTATTTACTTATTTATTTTACTGTAGGATAAATATACTACTAGTAATTTTATTTTATAGATGTATATATGTAATACCTTGTATTTACCCTTTTTTAATTAATTTTAAATTTTAAAGAAAATAAATTGAATAAATTTTCCTAATTATTTTTCCTAAATTGAGTTTAAGGACTATCTTCTGATAGACTCTGAGGAATGCTTAATACCTTCTCCTCGAGTAACCAAAACTCTTACTCAAAATCTCACTGGTTTCGCAGATTAAAACAGAGTTTACATTCATATATTTAAAAAATGGTTTTCCTAATATTTTCCTTAAAATTTAGGTGGCGACTCTAAAACAAAACAATTTTTTCCAAAAATCAGAGTGACATATTATGTTGTGAACTGTTTCGGCTAGTTCAAAATAGGGATGTGACATGCGTAAGAAGACACCCTAGCCCAACTCTTGAAGCATCACAATAAACCATAAATCCATCAGATCCTTTTGGTAAAGTCAACACCGGAGCAAATGTAAGCCTATCTTTCAATTCTTGAAAACTCATTTCACACGCTTCAACCATGTGAACTTAACCTTTTTTTGGGTCAATGCCGTCAATGGAAAGGCAATCAAGGAAAATTCTTCAACAAACATTCTATAGTAACTAGCCAAACCCAAGAAACTTCGAATATCTGAAGGGGATAAAGATCTAGGCCAACTCTTAACCACATTTATTTTCTTAGGATCTACCTCAATACCTTTAGCGGAAACAATGTGACCAAGAAAAGCCACGGATCTCAACCAAAACACATATTTGCTAAATTTTGCAAAGAGTTGTTGGTCCTTGAGAACTTGCAATACAATCCTCAAATGATCGGTATGATCATCCTCACTCCTTGAGTAAATCAAGATATCATCAATAAACACAATCACAAACATATCAAGATATTGTCTAAACACCCTCTTCATCAAATCCATAAGTGTGGCCAGAGCATTATTCAAGCCAAAGGACATCACCAAAATCTCATAATGATCATACCATGTTTGAAATGCCATCATCGGAATGTCATCTTCCTTCACCCTCAATTGGTGGTAACTCAACCGAAGTTCAATCTTAGAGAAGTAACTTGTTCCTTGTAGTTGATCGAACAAATCATCTATCCATGGAAGAGGATATTTGTTCTTAACGGCAACCTTGTTCAATTACCAATAGTTGATACACATATGAAGCAAATTATGTTTCTTTCGAACAAACAAGACTGGAGCACCCCATTGAGAGATACTCGGTAAGGTGAAACCCTTATCCAACAAATCTTTTAATTGCTCATTTAACTCATTGAGTTCTTCTGGGGCCATACGATAAGGAGGAATAGAGATAGGTTGCGTATTTGGAAAAATGTCAATGCCGATGTCTATTTCCCTTTTGGGGGGAACATTTGGTAAATCATCAGGAAAAACTAACATAATTCATTAACAATGTGGACCAACTCAAGGAATTTTTTTATCTAGGGTTCTATGAGAGGGCCCTACAAGACATAGAAGTTTCCACCCGTAGGACGGGTTTTGTGATTTTTTATTAAAGTATTGGTATCCACTACCTTATTCTGTGGATGACTAGGATAGTTTGTAAAGGTTTATATGGACCAAAGGTCGATACGTAGAAGCTATTTGGAAATTTTTATTTAGGGTTATTTGGGTCATTTTATACCATTTTAACACTTAAACTACGTCTTTTTAGAATATTCTAAGGATGACAACTACTTTTACTCTTCAAATCTACCTAATTTCCTCTCATTCACTCAAAACCATCAAAATTCCCCCAAATGTCTTTTCCTCCAAATTTTCTCCAAAGCTCTCAAGGAAGCTCCAAGCTTTCTCTTGCAATTCTAGGACTTTGATTACCCAAGGTATGTGAGAACATTAACGGATCATTTTCCAGCCATTAAGTCCCAAAGATTTATTTTCTTATGGGTGGGTTGAACATTATACATAGGGTATGTAGGTTGTTGATAAGATTAAGGAGGTGTTTGATACAGAGACATTTGTTATGGTGCAATAGGTGCATGATATGGGAAAGTTTGGTATAAAGAGGGTGTTTGATATTGAGGAGATGGAGGATATAGTGTTATTTGATATGAGGGTGTTATACAATTTGGAGATTTTGGGGTGGAATTTTGTGGGTTTAGAGTAGGATATGTAGGTTCAGAGGTATATGTTTGATATTGGGGTGGACATGGGTAATTTGGAAGTTGGGTATGAATAGAGTTCAATTGATTGTGAGGATGAGAGGTAGGATGGATTGGTAGAGAATGATGTTGGAGAATGGTCTGGTTCATAGTGGTATAGTTATCCATGTTTTCCCCAAAATGAGTGTTGAGAGATATTATTTAGCCCGATTGCGCATACTAGCCATTTCTTATTCTAATGTCATGATTTTCTGGTCCATCCATAAAACCAGCTCATTGGAAGTATGTTCTCCTTGAGAAGTCTCAACCATTTTTGTAATACTATTGTTATCAATTAGTTTATCCTTTCCTTTGTGATTCGAAATTGAAAAAGGAAGAGCCCTTTTTGATCATGTGTGGTATGCCATAGTGCATAGATCAACCCTTGGGGGAGGGGAAAACAAAATCAATAGAAAAATCTTGCTCGGAGAGTAAAGCATTATCATAATAATAAACACGTTGTTTCACTAAATAAATGTTCTAAATGCAATGGACCTCATTGAGCCAGAAGTAGGCCTAAGAAGACAAATAAGTAATTCACAATAGTTAATTCAAACCATATTTTGTCATTTATTGAAGTTTAGAATTAGAATTAAAAGGAAAATGAACCATTCAATTTATTAAATTAAAGATAATAGATTTATTGGAATGAAAAAGCAAGAAAAACAAAAAAATAAAAACTAAGGAAAAATGAGATGATAAGGAGGAAATCCTAAAGTTCATGTAACGACCCTAAAAATGAACTAGTGAAATTAGAGCATAACGTGTGTTCGTTTGTGTTCGTATTGAGTTTTGATAGTGTTTGATGTTGTGCCGATTCATGGTTGAGCAATTTAAGGGTTAAACGTCCGGGTACGACTCCACAAGGACAACCCAAGGGGTCCTTGAGGACGACATCAACACTGCCCAAAAGCTGTCAAAAATAGCTTGGTTCACGGAGGCATATCACGCCCCGTAGACCAGTCCACGCCCCGTAGGTCTTGGGCGTGGGTTAAGACTTAGCCTAGGAAGGTTTGGCCTTCAATTGCAAGCCACAACCCCAAACCACGGACCACCAGGACGGTCCGTGAGTGGTGGGCGTGAGTCAAAGGCTGAAATGCTGTCAAGAAGTCAGCCAAGGTAAGTGAGGGTCAACTTCAAATGGTCATATCTCATAGTTCAAAATGAATTAGGTGGTCCATTACCTATCCAATTAAATATCTCTGAGTCCTCTTTCCAACGCCACCGAGTTTGCCTAATTCTGATCTCGGAGTAAAAGGTTATGGCCGAAATAGTGAAGCACTACTGTCAGTCTCAGGTCCAATCGACTAACCCAAACTACGGCGGTAGATCAAATGACGGTCCGTAGATTGGGGTCTGTAGATGCTGCCAGTTTTTGACATTTTAAATTTAAGTTGGGGCTTTGAGAATTAATTAGTTAATAAATTAAGGGCTTAGGGGGTCGGTTAGGAGTTAATTAAATGACTTATATAAGTTTAATTAGTCCCTAAAACTAAGTCTTTAACTCACCTCAAGTCAAGACCCTAAATCAAATAGAATTTCCCTCACCTCTCAAATATTTCTCTTTAACTCAAGGAAGAAGAAGGAGTGGGAGCTAGGGTTTTGGATTCAAGGCTTTCTTCATCAAATTTCTTGGGAGATCTTAGCAAAGGTATGGTGATCCTTCATCTAGGGTTAGCTTTCACCCTAGAACCAATTTCAAAGTAATCTTTTAAAGATTTCAAGTTCATGAAAACCTAGGGTTTTACTCAATCTCATGGGTTCTTTCACCAAATGGTTTTAAAAGGCTTCTAATGGCATATTATTATTATGTTGTTGTTATATTGATGATTTAAGATGAAAATACTCCATGAAACCATGATTTCTCTCTATTCCTAGTTATTGCTTTTATGAAGTGGGTCGCTTGATAATGAATGTATATGAATAGAACTTGTTAAATGGCTTTAGATTGTTGAAGTATGTCATTAATCATGCTTATTTTATGATGCATTGTTGGTGTATTGGTATGTGAGGGTTATGGCCTTAAAGGCAAGATATGAGAAGCTACTTGTTGATTTAGAATTGTTAACTTGATATTGATCCACTTGAAAGGTGGAGGTGTTTACCTATTATGTACATTGTGACCATGGCCTTAAAGGCATAGTATGAGAAACTGAAGTGTTATCATGACACTGTATGAATGGGAATTCAATGGAGCTAAATGAGATGATGTTATGATTGTAAATGTGTTATTATTGAAAGGCTTTTTCTCAATTTGACACTCATGAATGTTGATGATAGAATATGAAGGATTTTTCAATATATTGTATATCTCGAATTGGTAGAGCTTGTACATCCTTTTCTTGTATAAATGATTATATTGTTGGTTGTTGAATCCTTGGATCGGTAGGCTAGTAGCACCCTTCCACTCATGATAATAATGAACTTTGGAATCGGTAGGCTTATGTCACCCTTCCATTAATGATGGTAAGGAACCTTGGAATCGGTAGGCTTATGGCACCCTTCCATGAAGGTTAATGATGAGACTTGAACCGGTAGGCCTATGGCACCCTTTCAAGAGGAGTTAATGAGCTTTCCTAAATGAACCTTGAATCGGTAGGCTTAAGGCACCCTTTCATGTGTTAATGAATGAATTGGAGTTGGTAGGCCAATGGCACCCCTCATATGTGATAATGTCAAGGTAACGAACTATTCTATGGGAATGTAGGCTAAGCACCGAGTGGATTTGATTAGATGGAAACTCTCCCAATGGTTAGGCATGAGTTTTAATGATCGTCTACCTTATCCCATAAACTATGTGCCCGCATAGGTAGCTAGTGGATCCATTAAGCTATATGTACCGGTCTTCCTTAGGCAAATAGACCACCTCTTTACGATGTGGGGACTTATGACACCGGATTCCATGACAAGCTCTCATGGTCTATGTCGGTTAAACGCTTACTTCCCATCATGTGAGATTTCATTATGGTTTCTTGATAGGTTCTACAAAGTGTAGGTAGTA
>JAJOOF010006596.1:0-45770 GCA_029582545.1 Solanum lignicaule | reverse complement strand
TGCGGGGTGAAATTCTTTAGATGCCGGATCAAGGATTTAGAGATACCTAACTTATCACTTTGCATGTAATACACTAGGAAAGAATTGCGGTTACTAGAATTACTGCGTTATGAGCTTGTGGTGAACACGTATACCCTAGTTAATTTTCTTATCTTGATAAAAACCGAAATTAACTTTTGTTTATTGATTACTTACTGAACTCTTACAATTTGTTTCACAAATCCCCCCCCCCCTCCCCTTTTTATTTCTTGTTTCTGGAAGTACTTTGGCTAATTGAATATAATTGTTGGTTAAAGTAAAGTCTAAACCATTTTCCTCGTGGGATCGACCTCAACCTACAAGTTGGGTTCTTTACTTGATAACGATTGCTTATACTTCTTTAGGGAGGTGTAATTTGAGCATATCAGTTACCACCCTGCCTTGGGTAGTTTGATCGATAACCACCACCTTGGTTGGCTAGGAAGTTCACATCCTTATTATACAAGGCATGCACCCGACCCCAACAACATTGACACCACAGGCACCAACCCCCATGACATTTTTGGATAAAATATCAAGTTGTGTCATGATCTTGGCCATATTTTGGTCTATCTCATTATCTTTGTCCATCTGCTCCTTGGATAGTTTGAATGTGAGAAGGGAGACTTGGTCTTCACGGGTGTACCATGTCACGCCCCAAACTAGAGAAGGCGTGACTGACACTCAACACCTTATGCGATCGAGTTAGCCATATAAACATACCAACTGACTCAATTGAGGCCTAGAAGGTCGGGCAACATAACATCTAAAATACTATGACTGGACCCCTAAGGTCAAAACTTGAATATCGGTAAGTCATATAGACGAAGGTAGACGAGCCAAAGATAATAAGGTACTAGCTATCCGACAAGGCTACAATGAAGATATACACACATACATACATATCTATACATGCCAAGCCTATGTGGCTGGAAACTGGAAGCTGCAAAAAGAAACCTAGAATAGTGTGTCCACAATAGCCTCTATGAGTGACTTAAGCACTGGTCGGGACAAGACCCCGATTATACCATACAATAAAAGTAACATCCTATGAAAGCTCCAGGAAGAAGTGGAAGTGGAGCTTACCAACTCACAACTGAACCCAGAATCTTAGTAGAGGGGTCGATCAGAATCCCTACTTAGACCTGTACGCACGAAACAAAAATGCGTCCCAGGCAATGGGGCATCAATACGAATAAAAATGTACTGGTATGTAAGGCAGAAAATAGAATAATAAATAGTTACTGTAAAAAGGGTAATAAAGATACTACCTGAAACAGAAACTCTGGTAGCCACCATGGCTGACATCAAACCTTATATAAATTAAATATGCATGGTATGCTCGCATAATCGTATGTCTTGAATATATATATATATATATATATATATATATATATATATATGAAAATGCATGTCATACCCAACCAAGTGCTAGCAATGGTGGTGCCTTTTAGTAGCGAATCGGGATCATATTCGCCAACTTGTGGCCATCTGTGTCTCATACGTATAAATATAGGCAATAGGCCTCATACCTTCCGATTATAGCTCAGAAGTAGAATGCATAGCATGTAATGTCATGGATTCGTAATGCATTTGTTACCTGAATCATGTTGCCAATCTGGGCTCGTTGGTACTCTTGTCCTCATAATCTCGTATTCACTTTCATATTACATGTAAATATCTCGTGAAACTTATACACTTGTAGATTAAACTGGAACACTTAACTTGGATTTAGAAAGGCAATTTAAACTTGATGATGTTCATAAAGAGCTTAAAGTTCTTCACTTAGTATCTATTTATGTTTCCTTAGTAGTTTGTAAAAGAAAGTATTTCAGAAGAACCCATACTTTAGTAGTTTAAACATACGATTTACATTTAAGAGTTTTGGAGATCGACGTTTTATTTTAAAGTTTTCAAAAATATAAATTTGCGAGGAAGGAGGACTGATTTCAAATTCATATTGTTCATCCCTAATCTTTTTAAGTTACTACACCTAAAGAAGAATAAGAATTTGTAGACATGGACCTATAGGCAAGATAATCAACAAAATGACATAAAGACGCCAAATACCCTATCTTACCGAACTAGTGGAATAGCAACATAATGGAGTCCTAGATCTTTGCTTGGATGATAGGGGAACCTTTAGAGCGGATTTAGGACTGTTTTCTTCTTATTTTGGTCGAAAAAAATGAGATAAAATGAAGGAGAAATCAGATCTTATAAAGCTAAACCGACATAGGAGCTAGGGGCCCACCTTCACGTGCCTGCTTGTGCAGTCTCACTAAAATCTGAATATCTCTCAATTCAGAAATTTTATGGATAAATGGTTTAGTGCGTTGGAAAGTAGACTCGTAAACCTTCGATTTCATATATTGGGGTTCTTCTAAAGCTATATATATTGGGAGAAAAGCTCCGATACATTTAACCCAAATTTCAGAAGGTTTATCAAAGAAACTTACTCTAACCTTTGTCAACTTTTATTTCCCAACTTGCTTGACTTCAAAACTTAACTTACGATCATTAGGCAACTATATCACCTTATAAAAAATCCTTATTATCATATAAGACACTCTTTGTCTTATCCCCCAAAGGTACCGATTAACTTAAAAGTTCTGAACGGGCGGTGTTTTAGAATAGACATTCTTTAACTCGAACTTGTTTAAGGACATCCTTGACCCATAACGTTAGTCTAATTAATTGGTTTTTATCTACCCTTTGCAACCTTATTCTCCTGAAATGATACATCAAGTCATATAAGCCTCATACACTCACGCAATGATACACATATTATGCGAAAGAACCACGAGTTCTCACATACCATGCCCTATTGATGGTCGTCATGCCATCTAAAAGTTGGGCTGCAACTGCATATGGTTGCTGCATCAGGCCTCCAGGTGAAAGTTGATCAGCAACACCTTTATTCATCGAATCCAGGCTTTGGTAAAAGTACTGTAGCAAGACAATATCGGGCAGACCATGAGTTGGGCATTGTAGCACCAATTTTTTAAATCGCAGCCAAGTTTCGTGCAGAGGCTCTCCTTCTAGACGTTTAAAGCTCTGGATGCTATCCCTCAGTGACATCATCTTCGAGGGAGGGAAAAATTGCACTTGAAATGCAGTTACCAACTCCTCCCAAGAAGTAATAGATTCACGTGGTAGCTCGGCTAGACATTTGCACGCCTCTCCCATCAACGAAAAAGGGAATAGCCTCAACCAGACCGACTCCTGAGAGATGTTTTTGAACGAGAATGGTCCGCACACATCTACAAAATTTTGAAGATGCTCGTGAGGATCCTCATGAGCAAGTCTGCTGAAAAGTCCCTTTAGTTGCAAGAGTTGCAACATGGTGCTCGTTACGTGGAATACTGCATTTCCCTCGGCTGGGGGTAAACGGATGGCTCCAACACCTCCCATGAGATGGGAGCCATTGGTATTGGGCTCTTGGACATCGGTGAGATTTTCGATGTCGTCTTGGTGGCCTACCCCATACCGTTGCTACCATTAACACTCATGCTTTCTGAAATATTTACATAGCAAACAAAACAAAATAAAAAAATTAGGTAAGTAGACTACAACTAAGAAGAACACAAACTTTACTAATCTAAAAATTCTCAAATAACACCACTCCCCGGCAGCGGTGCCATTTTAATATATGCGTAATCAAGACACAACTTCCGATGCAAGTGTCTACGATCGTGCAATAGTATAATAACCCAACCAAGGGTTGGGATCGTCCCAAGAGAGTGGTTTTGAGAATTTATAGAAAAATAAAAAAATTTTCTAACTAGTCGTAGCTAAAGATATTAACGAGTAAAAACATTGTAGATTAAAAAGGGGGACAAAAATGTGTCAATTAGGAATGTGGGTGTTTTGTCACTAGTAAGTAAAAACAACAAAATAGACAAGGGTTTCTAAATAATGAGAGGGATCCTTGGGATGTGGTGGGAATACGGGTTAATCTAGATTATTGGGTACATGATTTCGATAGAAAATTTATAGAGTAATAGTGACTAGGCTAAGCTTTATGTGGGAATAAGTTCTCTCTCGAGCAACTTACCCCGTTTCAAATGGGTTCCTCTCGGACATCCACTTGCCACATGAAGACCAGCCTATACCTTACCCCACTCACTTTCTTGAGCTGAGTGTTAGGATATGGAACTAGGGTTCACTCTCTCGAGCTAAACCTCATGTCGACCCACTCCTTAGGCCATCAATCTAGTAGTCTTGGTTTCGTGACTTCAACTTGTATTTGCAACTACAAATTTGTTAAATTCATACACAACTACTAGACAAAATCACCATTAAACTACATCTAATCTATCAGCAAGCAAGACCCAACAACAATCTTAACCCATATTCGCTAAATCACACCCCAAGAATTGGGGTTTTTAGCCACACATCAAGATATAGAAATTTATACCTAAATGATCTTGCATTCAAATGGGTATGAAGATTTAAGTCTTGTTACAGGCCAAGAATGAAGAATCCAAGAGATCCAACTCCAAATCTTGAAGATGAAACCCTTTTCTTATTCAAGTCTCCAAAACCCTCTCAAACTTAGAGCAAACAATATAATAAAGTACTACTTTATGTGAAAATTATAATAATTGTTTTTCCACACTAAAACTAAAACTCTAACTAGTATTTATAGTTATTACAGATTTGTGCTACAACGGATCATTCGGCGTCATTAGTTAGAATCGCCGATTAACTCGGCGATTCACCCTTTGGTGTAGTTCATCGCTATCTTGCACTAGCCTTCAGCATAGTCGTGCTATAGGTTATTGGGCAACATGATACTGCTTCGTGGAACTTCTCGGCGATGCACCGACTGCTCTATTTTTCCGCCGACTTGATCCTTTCCTTAAGGGCTCAGCACACCGGAACAAAAGGCGACATACGACCCCTCGGCGACTCGCCAAGTGGATTCAGCGATCCTCAGGCCTTCATTTCTTCGTTCTTTTCAGCCTACTCATTCCTTTTTGCAACGTAGTGTCCATGCTTTCCTTAAAACTTCAAATACCCGAAACTTAAAGGTTTTCATCATATATGAGATAAAATAAGCATTTGAGGACACAATTTCTATTAAAATATAGCCTTAGATTAGCCCAATTTGTGGACTCATCACATGCTCAGTACTTTTCAAGTACTGATGCATACTCTGCGCTACATCTTCTCATAATGTAGGTTCAGGTTCTCAACTTCCAGATCACGCTTAGATCGGTTCCCGATCTTCAGTTCAGCAGCATCAGTGGTGAGTCCTCACTCTTCGAGGACGAGTACCATGATTATCTTTCTTGCTTTTAGCTTTAGTTTCAGTTTTGCTAGATCTAGCTGGGGGCATGTCCCAACATTTCCTGTCAGTAGAGGCTTTATTTCAGACATAGTTAGTTTCAGCTTTAGTGTTTGAGTTTGACTTTTCTATTGTATTTCAAACTCTCAGTTTTCATATATTCAGATTTAGTGTATGGGTATTCCCGATCATTTCAGATTATGTCATGTTTATCTTCTGCATAGTATTTAATGCTTCAGTTTACTTTAGTTTGCTTATAATATGTCAGCAGGGTTAGCTTGGGGTCATTCATGATCCTAGGTCCCGTGTCCACGTCTAGGGGGTAGCCTCGAGGTGTGATAGACTCCGACTCTTCATTGGGTTTTTACTGACTACGATTGCTCACTTTTTTAATTGGTTTTGGAGAGTGATTTGAGCATTATCAAAAATTATGCCGCTGCTGGGGAGCGTTGGTTGAGAATTCTAATTGAAAAATTAGATTTTTAATTTTGTTTATTTGTAGTAGATTCGGTGTTTGGTGTTGCTGTTGGATAATTTGCAGGTTGACAAAATGGGTGTCCATGGAAGTGACAACGATAGTCACTATGGTAAAAAAGAAAACATGAATCATTTAAATGATATGTCCATTAATTTCATTCAAACCACGGGAGCAATCCGGGTACCTCCTAAAACCAGGAGGACTATGCTGCACATCACCATAACTATGACACAATTGCTTCAGATGAAAGGAATTTTGGGGGTCTAGCTCATGAGGATCTCCATGAATACCTTAGCGATTTTAAGGAGGCATGTGGTACCCTTTGTGTTCAAGAATATCTCTTAAGAATCCATAAGTTTGAGGTTATTCCCTTTCTCCTTAATAGGAGAGGCTACAAGATGGTTGGTAGAGTTGCCAAATGATTTTATCACTTCGTGGAAAGAGCTAAATGATGCCTTCTTGGAGAGATTATTTATGGCCTCGGAGACGGTTAAACTTCATCTCCAAATCCAAAATTTCAAGCGTATTCGAAGTGAACCTTTTCATGAGACATGGCTAAGGTTCAAGAAGTTGCTCTTGCAATGTCCAACGCATGGCGTTCTGGACAATTTGCCACTGCAATACTTCTATTGCAGTCACATTCAGTCAATAAAGGTGTGGTTGATCAATTAGTCCATGGTGGGTAAATGATAAAATTGTATGATATGGCTGTTTTGTTGCTTGATGATATGACTAAGGTTAACCGAGCATGGCACACTAGAGAGGACAAAGTTTCTACTTTATATGTGGGTTTAACAAAAGAACAAGTCGAGAAGGACCATGAAAGAGATGAAAACATAGCCAAAATGATGACCCAAATCGATTTGTTGTCTAAACATGTCATCAAAGGTGGAACCAAGTCGGTGAATGTGGTTTGAACCAACAGTAGGCAGTGCCCGGATGATGCCAAATTTGAGGCATTATACAATGAGAAAGTTCAATACTTAGGAAATCAAGTGGGGTTTCTCACACCAATTATCAATGACAAGGTTGGAACAAAGATATAGATGGTGGTTGGAAAGATTGGCTGGGTGGAAATTGGAGAGTTAAGGAGATGGAAAAAGTTAAGTATGTGCCTCACCATGATTGTCCATGCCCAAAAGAACCAGTTAGGCCAGAAGGAAGTTGAATAGAAGACATGCTTGCAAGTATCTACAACAAGGTTGAAGGGTCCGATTAGGTGTTGAAGGAATTGAGAAATGACTTCTCCACTCTATTCCAGACGGTGACTTCTTACTGAATTTCCATTACGCAGTTGGACACCCAACTGGGTCAAATTGCCACTCATCTCAATCCAAGACAAAAGAGTACTTTTCCTAGTGACACCATTTTGAACCCCAAGAATGATTGTTGAGTTTAAGGACTATGTCATACCACGACAATAAATAAAGTGCTTCTTGGGAGGCAACCCAAATCTTTACTTTTGTCTTTTTGCTTTCGAATAATGTGTGTCGTGAGTGCAGGTTGAGAAGAGGTTGAAAGATTGACAAGGGAAGAATAGGCAAAGCCAAGACCCAAAGGGCGATGCTCCGAAGGCATTGTGGCCTTGTGAGCTTGAATAAACGGAAAAGTGTAGTGTCAAGATCAACGATCAGAACTCCAAAGGACGATTCGTCAAAGTGCACTACACAAACTCCATCGAGTCTGCCAAATTAGCTTTTAGG
This sequence comes from Solanum lignicaule, assembly GCA_029582545.1. Classification (NCBI taxonomy): domain Eukaryota; kingdom Viridiplantae; phylum Streptophyta; class Magnoliopsida; order Solanales; family Solanaceae; genus Solanum; species Solanum lignicaule. The sequence continues at coordinate 38,278 of JAJOOF010006596.1, read as the reverse complement.
TTTGGTTTTTTCAGCCGTGTTCAGCAAGCTAAAGCGCCACTTGGCGATTCGGCGAACATGTTCAGCAACGTTAGTCAAGATTGCTGAACGGGCCTGATATAAAAAATCAAGGGTATTTTTATATTCAAAAATCAAAACCTTTGAGATTTGAGAGTCTTTTCGATTCAATTCTCTTACTTTACATATTTTAAGTGTTTGTGAGTCACTTGTAAGTACTTACAATGTTTGAGGAGCACATTTTCCTGGAGTTTGTGTCAACCAAACCCTGATCCCTCATTTTTCTCAATTATTTTTGACATTAAGGTTTTTAAATTTTTGTTGATGTTCTTGAGTTTAAAATGCATATAGTGTGTGCGCTTGAGCCCTTTAACTTCTTTTATGTGCTTGATTTTGATAGGTAGGATCGTATTGTATGATTTGAATTATGTCGATTAGATTTTCATTGTGAATGCCTGTTAAAATATGAATCGTGATTGTGTTGGTTAAATTGTGCAATTGTATCGACAAATATGTTGGGTCTAACCCTAATTTAATGTGGGTGAAGTCTAAATAACCCAGTGTTGACCCAATTGCATGATTTTGCCCAATGATAGACAAGGTGACTACTTTCTTAAGGGAAGATTATCAATTAGTGCAATACTTAGTAATATTTAGGGGAAGTCTGAGTGACCATAGGTAAAAAAGCATATAGGTGGATTGTAATGTTGAGGGGAAACTAGTATTTGTTGTGTGTGTTGGATTAGCTGTGAAAATTAGGCACTAGGATGAACAATTTTGTTCAAAGGGCTTGTCTTAGCTCGCCAAGGAGGTTAGGTGAATCGACATGAAAGCCCCAGATCGCCTTCTTTAGCATATACATCGCCTTGGGTAGTTTCCCATTCATTGGGCTCTTCTTAGTTTGTTGAACCCATTTGGTGAATTGTCGAGTGGGAGAGGACATTGCCCTTGATGCTTGTGTTTTTCCCTTTTGCAGTATCAATTTTGGCAAACTTGTTTTAGCCCACCGAAACTGACTCGGCGAATCACCCAGTTGGCATTAACTTCACCTTTTATCCCTAATCCTTAAATAATTGGTACTGTCCATTTCAGTGAGCTTACCGGAGCTCATCGATCATGTTTGGAGATTCGCCTTCCCATTAGGCGAACCTCGGGAATGTTTTTACAATGTGACTCAATGTGCTTTTGATTTCAACTAACCTTCACAAAACATATGTTTAAATGTGTGCTTTGCAGGTAATGGCAAGAACCAAGGGTAAGCAAGTAGCTTCATCCAACACTGAATCAGATAGGGAACCTTCTCCTCCTCCTCTTCCTCCAAAGATGCAAAAATGCATCTCCATAAATGAGCCTTCGAAGGCCTCTAGTACACAATAAACAAACCCTCAGACCCCTACTAGCGGGGGTAAGAAAGTGAGGAAGCATATCGCCACTAAGCATGTGAATATCTGTTTAAAGTTGGTATCGCCCCCACAAGATCCCAATCATGTTTCTCGTGTTCTCCCAACAATAGCTCCAAGGGCTTTGAATAAGCCCAAAGCAGAAGAAGAACAAACCCTTTTGGAGGAGCTTTGAATCTTGACCGATGGAGTCATGAGCGATTATCTAGCCATATGGGCAGCTATCAATTTCCATAGGTCGGAGCAATTTACAAAAAAAAAAGACAACCCTATGTGCCAAAGTGTGTGCGTGAATTCAATGACGCCTATGCCAAGGCGTTGCCAAAGAAGAACAAAAGGCTATGTCTCAAAAACTGTAGATGAAGTGGAAGTGAGAGGCAAGATGGTTCAGTGCTATACCAATGAGATTAACATCTACTGTGTACCCCGGATAATCATGTTGACAAGTATAAGACACAGATGACTAAGAATCTAGATGCACTAAAGCGGTAGTTGGCCCTTCTATTATCCGATGAGTTTTCTCCCATGTGGATGGCTAAAGGGGAAAAGATAGTGAAGAAAGACCCAAATATCATGGCAAGATATTGGTTCGGGTTTATAAGAAACAATATTATGCCATCCCAAAATGAGTCAATACTCCGGCATCCAAAAACAGTTTTCGTGGGCTCCGTTAATGATAAAGAAAAATTCAATAAACGTAAAATCATCATGGAAATGATACTACTATGGTCCAGGCAAGAGTTGACCTCTCTCCCCTCCCTGGTGCTCATTACACAGTTATACGAGAGAGTTGGAGTCCGCTTTTGGGGGTCAAATTAATGTCAAGATCACACCGGTCTCCTCTAGTGACATTCGGAGCATCGAGCTGATTACTTGCCGAACGATGTTTCTTGGAGTAAACCGCCACCAACAGATTCAGTGCTCGTGGTTGACCCTACTACTTTGGCAGTTGAGGCTAGCACATCTGCTACTTCTATGGAGAAGGTAGGTATTTCTACACCTTCCTCTATTGTTGGCCCGTCTGTTCTTGTATGTGTGCCTACTACTGGTTCTTCGACTACTGTGAGTCCTCCCTCCTCTCCTTTGATATTTCTCCCATGACGCATGCCATGATTTACCAAATGGGTAGCCTTGCCCAGTCAATAAATGTTAGAGTTGCCCAAGTTAAGACGGGCATGCCTAGGCTCATTGACCAGGCTCTTAAGAAGGTCTTGGCTCCTTTGATATAGAGGTTGGTCAAGTGTGAGGGGACTATTGAGAGTCACAGAGTGAGACTAGATAATCTCACAACTAGGTAAGGGGCTTAGGAGAAGGCTGAGGGTAGCTCTGGCACACTAGATGCCATAAGAGATGATATTGCTACTCTAAGGGCGGAGGTGGTCCAGTTACAGTCGTCAGACATCTCCATGCTTTGGGGAGATGTTTCCCTTCCAGATGTGCCTACTCCCGCACTCGAGGTGCTGAGTGTTGTGCCTCCTTTTAGTGAGCAGCATGAGAGTGTTATATGTCTGGAATCTGTTGATGTTGATGAGAGAGAAAGGCCCAAGGATAATTTGGCCGAGAAGACAGATGAAGAGGAGTTGCAGGCTGAAGAGCATGGGATTGCGAAGACACTAATCGAGCTACTGGTGACTGAGGAGGTTCAGCCAGCCCTGGATAGATCTCTTCGAAGGACTTTCGAGGTCGGTTCTAGTGGAGTCACTCCAAACCTCACCTTATCTCCTACTGTTGAGACGGGCATTAATGCCCCAGTTGAGCCTTCCCTACCGCCTCCACTGATCTTGTTGTTGGGCATTGATTCCCCTCTTGAGGCATCACCACCTGAGACTCCGGACAAGAGTGCTTCACAGGTATAGCTTGTCAAGGGTACCCTTTATTTGAGACTCCCCGTATTTTTGTTTATCTTGCATTGAGGACACTACATTTTTATTTTTGGTGGGGTTAGGGCCTTCGTGCCAATATTCTCCTTTTGATTGTATTTTGTTATTTTGAGTTTTGAACAGTTGTGGTATTACTTTTGTTTATATTAGAGTGCTCTTTTGGGTTAAAGCTTGTTTCTTTAGTTCTATTTTGTGCTCTCTTGATGTTGCAACCCCCCATAAGTTTAAAATTGTGAAATGCATAAAGTTTTCATTGAAAACAATTTGATGATCGATTGTAATCAATATTGATGTCTTGAATAGTACTCATATTGAGCATGATGCGTAGTGTTGGATTTTCGAGAATGAAATCAATGTGGTTGCACCTTTGAGCGATCTCTTTGAATCTTTTATTGACTAGCTGTGTTTTGATGGCATCCTTGCAATGAACACCACACGTACGCCTTTGATCTTTTTGGGATGTTCTAAATGTGTGTATTTTGAAGTTCCATGTGTGGTGAGGTCTTACTTGAAAGCATGCATGTGGAGTCCTAGAATTTGTCATGTTAGTCCAATTGTGTGAATCTTGGTGAATGTGAGACATGACTGGGCAACAATTTAAAGAGGGAACAAAATTGTCCATAAATCCTTTGTGAGTACCTTGTGAGGGTGTGAATCCATTTTGTCACTATTTGAGTCTAACTTATATGTTGGCAACCAAAAGAAAGCCTCTTGAACCAAATTATCCCTACCTTATCACCAAAAATAATTTTTGAAGCATTGTGATGTTTGAATAGAAAATTTAAGCCAAAAGCCTAAGCTGGGGGTGTGGAAAGAAAGGAAGAATGGAAGTCAAGTGAAGGTCAAAGAAAGATGAAATGAGACTCAACTTTGAAAGTGTTACTAAAAAAAAGGAATCCCTCCTTATAAAAAAAATAATTCTGATGAAAATGCCTTGGAAAAATGAAAATAAAAAAGAGAAGTGAATGAAATAAATTAAGTGACACGTCAAGAGTTGAGGTCTCAAATGAAAAAAAAGGAAAAGAACTTGAGAAGAGGTGACGATGATTGCAACAATGCTTTGAAAAGGTAAAGTCACGAATCCAAATTGACCATACTATAACCCTCAACCCTATTACAAGCCTAAAAGACCCTCGAGATCTTGCATGAACTAGGTTATGTGATGATTGGAAAATATTGGCAAACATATGCGACAAAGCCTAAATGTGTTTCTCTTTTGAAAGAGCGATAGTTTCATTGATTCCTTATACCTTTGTTGATTTTATTTGTGAGAGCATGGAATCTTTCTTGATGTGAGGGAACTTGAATGCATTTGTTAAAATATGTTCTTGCATTAGACAAGAAGCTAACGTGAGCTTGAGCTTGTTTTGAGACTAGCTAGTCATCATTTTAAGTTTTTTTTTTTATCATGATTGAGGGTAACAACGTTATTGAGAGTAGTCTTGCTTTAGCACTTGCATTTTAGCTCTCATCGAGTACCCTTATAGCCCAAAGGAGAAAGATTTTAGAGAGTTTGGTTTTGAGTTCCAAAAGTTCTCTTTTGAGAATAGAGTTGAGAGTTTTTAGAGCACTCTACCTTTGAAGAACACTTTTCTAGCTTTAGGGGCTTTACATCTTGGAGTTTGAGTTTTATAAATTGAAATTGAATCCAAAGTGGGTTTACTATTAATGGCTTGATTACAAGTTCCCATGGCTTCTTTCATGGAAGATATAATTTATTTGCTTTTTGTGGGGTACTGGCTAAAATCCCAACATCTAGGGGTGCTCAAAAGGGGTTGGGTGTTGATTTGATGTAGTGGGTTTCTATTATGCTTTGTTTTGTTGTTGTTAATACATGAATTTGGTCTAATTACCATGGGGTTAACTTAGGGGTTAAGGTTGCAAACTTAATTCCTACTTACGATCTCTGGTTGAGGCTCGAAATAGATTAATTAGAGTGGGTAATTAGTTCAATACTAGCAATTTAAGTTTGATTTTGCGACATTCTTGAAAATGAGGTGATGGGTCGGATCTATTTGCCCTGTTCTTGAAAGAGGGAATAAAGTAAGGTATTGGAATGTTTAGATTGACATTTAGATGAGATCAAAAGGATATTCTATGCTTAGATGTTTTGAGATCAAAAGATGATTAACGTCAATAAAGATCACTTAGCATATTCATGAATGTTCATCACTATAGAACAACACAATTACCCCTATGTGACATTGATTTCTTATCCCCCGCACCCCTAGATTACGTGTTATCTCCTGATTTCGTCTATACTTTAGTTCAACTGCGATAACTGATAACCAAAGCTTTATATTAAGTTGGTGGTATTATCCACCCAATGGTTTTTACCATTACAAATGAGCAAAATTAAAGTCCAAATTTCTTGATAAGGAATTCTCCACGATATTCCATTCCCTATGGGATTCGATCATGACTCTTCATTGGGTTCTTACTGACTACGATCGCTCACTCTTTTAATTTGTTTTAGAGAGTGATTTGAGTGTTATCAAATAACTTGCGAGCGTTAACAAGGTCAAAAAGTTTTGCCATCTTTTCTCCAGAAATTTACCACATTTGCACACCTTGTTGGGGGTGGGTAACACGCTAGAAAATCTCAAATTACTCACCTATACATCCATATACATAATGAATGGGAAGTAGTATGCTTTAAGGACCCAAGTTTGAAGAAGTGGATAGATCCCTGAGACCACGATGGATGCTTGCAAGGACCGAAACCGCCAAAGAAAATTTCTCCCCATGAGTCATTAAGCTTTCAACTTTGAAGACACTAGCACGGACGCAATCAGCCTTTTTGTTAGGAAGCACAAACTTTCCAACATGCAAGAAAAGCTACCAGATAAGTCTCATCTCTGAGTGATTCTTCCACGTCTAGCTCGACGTAAGGAGCATTCTCCTCTTCGATTCATGGTAAAAATTCATGTCAATATTTCTAGAAGGGTTATGATTCATCCTTGGCTTTGTATGATTCTTATACGTCCTTGGTGAATGCTCAACATATTTTCTTACTCCTCTAAACCAGAACTTTGTCCATTCCCAAAAGGAGACTTCATCGATGACACCTTTGGTAAGTCAATAGAACGCCGAAAACAAGTATGAGAAACTTCCTGGGAAAAAAGACTTCCATTGGTCATCTACCTGTGTCAACTTCTTAGTGGATGGTATAACTTCATCATAAAAGGACTCATGAACAGCAAGGCCCCTAATGGTTCTCAAATCCTATAAAGACATAGATAAATCTCCGGCGAAGGTAGAAACTGTCTTGGTAGATGGGTGCCAATTCTCGCAAAAGACCTAGAGAATATTTTCGTTATGGTCATATGTGAACATTGAAGGAAAGATAGCTTCGTAAGTCTTGATGTTGTCCAAAGTCTGCTTGCATTGGGCAAGCACATCTTCTACCCACTCCCAATAGTCAGACGTATAGAGAACCTCACCAAACCGGAAAGGAGGAACACACAAACTGATAAGATTTTCACCACAATGAGGAGGGATAGCAACAACAACATTTTGATCAGTGGAACACTTCAAGAGGTAAAAATTTTCAGTTGTGACTTGGCCAGAGAAATTGTCCATGTCGTCCTTCATTTCTATTGATGACCACTCTGAGAAATGATGAGAAGTGTCAAGCAGCTTTCTAATAAGAGGGAAGGTGCAAATCACTGGAAGATGAACTTTCAAGGTGAGAACTTTGGCATGTGAATGTTACTTATTCTCCGTGATCTCAAGGTAAGAGTATGCTGCCTCTCGGTCACTAAAATTTATTGTCACTTCTGGAAATCAAGATTGCACAACGTGGATCTAAAAAAGGGAGGGTTACTTTGGCGAAAACACAATCGGAGAAATTTGGCTGAAGTTGAGTTCAATATTAAAAATAAAACTTGTAGCAATGTAAGAGAAATTTGGCTAAAAATATTTGCTACAATGTAGTTCAAAGTTTCTAATTCCGGAAAAATCAAACGGCTCGCGATTTCGATTTTTCTACAATAAGATATGAATTTTACACTACAAATGCACAAATCTGACCACCAAAATCGAATTCAATATTGAAAATCAAAATTGTAGCAATGGAAGAGGAATTTGGCTACAAATCTTTTCTATGTTGTAGTTCCATGTTTTTAGTTTTGGAAAAATCAAACGTCTTTTGATTTCAATTTTCTACAATGATATATAAATTTTACACGACAGATGAACAAATTTGACTATCAGAAACGGTTTCAATATTTAAAATTAAAACTGTAGCAATGAAAGAGAAGTTTGGCAGCAAATCTTTGATATGTTGTAGTTCCATGTTTCTAGTTTCGGAAAAATCAAATGTCTTGTGATTTTGATTTTTCGAAATGAAATATGAATTTTCCACTACAGACGCGCAAAGCAGAAACATCAAAAATGGGTTATTGTTAAACAAGTGTTGACACTTCTAAATTGATATTTGATTAAAAATGTATTGCAAAACCTTTTTCTCTTATTTTACGGGTTCAAAAGTATATGTAATTTTATGTAAATAATTATATTTTAATATTCATAATTCACAAAATTTATTCTAATTATTTTTTCCTTATCAAATTATTATTTTTTATTTTAATATTTATCGGTTGACAAATTTGAAATAATTAGCTTACTTATCGGTTTAAGGTTTAAAATATTCAAGTGTGCTTATTTTATATAAAAATTATTTATTATGTGTAGTACATTATTAATTAAATAGCAATTCACTTAATCTTCTCTTAATTCATTTAAATCACAGCCTCCTTTATTCAAATTATTTAATTCATAGCCTATTGTTCCTATTCAATCCATCTAAATTCATGCCTTTCAATCCAATTTTATTTCAATTATAACCTATCTGATTCAATTATCATAAACCCTCCTTTTAATCTAAACTATCAATCATTGGATCAATACCGAAGATCAAATCTTAGCCGTTCGAGCTCCTTAATCTAACGGTCCAGATCAAGAGTTCTTTACTTTCCTATTTTAATATCTAACACCCCAAAACGCTAAACTTTTTCATTATTCCTCTAACAAGGAAAAGGAGCACTGCTCCTCCTCTACTTTACTCCCACGAGAATAGTCGCGAACCACCAAACAAAACCCCAAGCATCCCTTTCTCTTTCTTCTCTCTGTCCTCTCCTCTTCTCCTCCCCTTCTCTGACCATAAAATACCAACCCCTTCACCTCTCCTTCACCTCCACTGGATAGAACACCAGTGAAAACGCAGCGAGACTTTCTCTTGTTCCTCCATCTCTTTCTCTTCTTCGGCAAGGACGAGGAGACAACAGCTATAGGAGCACTGCTTCGGTCGGTGAAATAGCGAGCCAGCGAAACCCTCGTGTCTCTGTCCCTTTCTTCTCTCCGTCGATGATTGATGAGTTCGAGATTTGGACTAATTTAGGGCTTTGTTTTGATAGTTTTAGTGTTCTCAAATGCCTAATTTATGTTATAAACTGATGTTAAGACCTTGATTTTTAGGTATGTGAGCTAAGGAGTAGGTTAAGGACACTAACAGGCAAAAAGGAGCATAACAAGCTGAAGAAGTGAAGAAAGGCGATCCTGGTGATCACCAAGACCACCGGTAACTCGTCGAGTGGCTCTTCAACCCGCCTAAAGTTCCAGTGTGCCAGCCCTGAGGGAAGAAACCAAGTCACGACAGGAATGGGCATTCGGCGAATCGTCGATCAGTTCCGCAATGACAAGATGGATTGCCCAAAGTTACAAGACTTAAGGATGCTAAGAACCAACACATAATGGAAATGGAAGAGAGCAAAGGGCGTATCGCCGAACCACTCAACGATCCCGACTTATCTCGGCTAATGGCCTTTTAGGGAAAATTTTGGATAACTATAAATTAAATTTTGAACTGTAAATTGAGCGTCGAGCTATTATTGAAGAGAGTTTTCTTTTGAGTTTTAGAGTTCCCTCGTAAACTTTGAAGCTTTTTAAGACTCAATTTTGAGATTTTGTAAGTGGGTTGCTTAAATTCTTCAATTTGGACCATTTTAAAGATTTGGGAGCATTTACCCAGATCATGGCGAATGTATTTGGTAATTTTTTCACTATTTTTATGATATGTGGCTAAAACCCCCATTCTTGGGGTGTGAACATGTGATTATGGGTTGAATTAGCTTATGGGTATTAGCAATTACTAATTTAAATGCTTAATTGAAGTGGGTTTAATCGTTAGCTTAGTTTTAATTTATGAATTGTAGTTGCAAATAGATTTCTAATTTATTGTTCTTAGCTTGGTCGAGAGAGAGGTTTTGGAACCAAGGCTTTTGATTAATGGTTTGTAGGGATCAGATTGATATGGGTTCACCTCGAGAGAGTGAATTCTAAACCCAATCCTACACATCTAGCTCGAGAGAGAGTAGATGAATTAAGGTGTGGGTTGTTCTTAATTGTTAAGCTTGTTGATGTTCGAAAGAAATCTCTTGATTCGGGATAGTTGTTCGAGAAAAAGCTATTACACTCATAGTCTAGCATACTGTCACGCCCCAAACTCGAGGGGAGCAACTTGCTCCTAATGCCAAAACTCAGGCCAGAGCCGACCCTGCTGAACCATTTGCTACTAGCGCATGGCAGCCACACACAATAAAGAAAACAAACAAGTATATCTCGGCTTAAAAGTAAGCTCTCGGCCAGCAAGGCCAATGTCAACTAATCTATAAAAGAAACAGCTACTCCCAGGAGATCATATAAATAAATAGCCAACTAGCACAGGAGTCCTAATTGGGCCGTCGAGGACACCATGATATCTTTACCAAAACTAAAAGCATGTATATATCAATACAATACATCAAACAGCTCATAAGCTTCAGGAAACCAACAACATAGGCTAGTATGGCCATAACGTAGCTATACACCCCACACACTAGTCTGCAGGCCTCTAAGAGTAGTAAAGATTAGCGGGACAGGGACCTAGCCTACCCATAAAGATATATACAACAAAAGGTAACAAACCTCCCAACTCTAGCTGCTCCGGAGGAAAGGGGCTAGCCAATCGGAATAAAGTCAATCCTGTTATTGAGGAGGTCTACTCGGTCGTCTGTCAGGACCTACATGCATTAATGCAGCGCCCCCAAGGCAATGGGGCGTCAGTACAAAATAATGTAAAGAGTATGAAAGGCAATAGACTATGCGGAGGTATCCTGATATACTTGAATAATCTGATAAATAAATCATGGATAAGATAAGTGTACTGACCAGCTCCTAAATCTAAACTTATCAAAAATAATAAAACAACAACCTAACCAAGCCCCCATAAGCTCGACAGATACAAACAGCACACAAGACCACCTACTCAGGCCCCATAATCCCGGAAGGTGCCAATCAACCTATATACCCCAATCGGTAGTCCCCTTGCCCCGTAGGTAGTCACATAGCCCTCTTAGGAATTAATATATCCCCGTAGGGAGCACATAGCTCTCTTAGGCATCAATATAGCTTATAGACAACTCATAGCCCTCTAAGGCAACAACATGGCCCTGTAGGAAGCACATAGCCTTCTTAGGCGTCAATATAGCCCTGTAGGCAACTCATAGCCTTTTTAGGCATCCATATAGCCCTATAGGCAGAACATAACCCTTCTAGGCATAGTTCACATTCTTGCAACTAACCACAATATCCCCAAGGGCAACAATAACAATCCAATCACTAAAAGTGAGCAATTTAGTGATAAGGAACCTATACAAATAGCCTCTAAGTCGTGTCCAACATAGGGACACTACTAACTGAATAAGAATTCCGACAAGGGAGGATTATATCAACTCGAGCAGCTAACAATCAACAATAATGGCTACAAGTGTAACGAGGATAACAACCCAATTACATTGATCCTAAGCTATAAGGAAACATGATGTAAGTAGGGAATAGCCTTAACATACCTTTACAATGAACGCTCGAAAGACCGTAGTTCCTTCACGAAAGTTATTCCTTATGTCCTAAGCTTCGCAAACACTATATATACACAACTGGTACGCACCTATAAATAGTTCATATAAATCTTAAATTCGTAGATTTGCCATATTGCCAAAACTTGTCGAAACATCCGTAGAAATTCATAAAAACAACCATAAAAGGGTCCCGAGATGATTACCTTAGTTAACCAAGTGTAAACCTTGAAGAAAAACCAATAACTACAAATTTATATCTTCAAAAACCAGCTCCAAACACAACTAATTGAAGGGAAAAATGATTGCCACGTGTAGGGATTACATTTCTAGGCACGGGAGCAATGTTTAATGGTGGATATTGTCAAAAACTAACCTTCATCATGCTAGAACTCCATAGGAACCCTCTCTTAGCTTTCTCTAGTTTTGGAACTGAAATGAAATGTTTTCATGGCTTAAAACGTTAAAGAAGCCGACATACCATATTTTTTACCCGACCCGGATTCGACCCGGATTTTGGCCTGTTAGTCCCTAGTAAAACCCTCATAACGTTTTACTCTGATGTCAATTTGATACGGGGTTTTGTATGTTGCAAACTAGACTCGTAGGCCTTCGATTTAATGGGTGATAGGCCTTCTAATTCTTTATATATTGGGAGAAAACACCCAAGACATTTGACCCATACTTTAGAGATCTTTAAAAAGGAACCTACGATAACTTTCGCCAACTTTTATTTTGCCACTTACTTAACTTCAAAACTTGAGATACAACCCTTGAACACTTAAAATATGACATACAACATCATTTCTAATTTATTACTCACCCTCATTTTCTTTCCACGAAGATACGAGTTAATATAGACGTTTTGAAAAATTGGGGTGTTACATCCTTCCCCCCTTAGAAACATTCGTCCTAGAATGAAAATAAAATAAAATTTTGAGTCATGCGGTTAAGTTTGTCACTATCTAGGAAACTAAAATGCAAAAAGTCCAACCTAGGCGTCTCACATGATGACATAAATTGCTAAGCATTATAGCTCCGCAATAACAGTGTGAGCAAATATACAACGACAACAACAATAATAATAAGCAACAATATAAAAAAATTAGATAAGTATCTTACCTCACTCCACCAATATAAACTGATATGCCATCACCCTGGGATATGATACAAGTGAGGATATTTGGACCTCATGCCATCCTCAGCTTCTCAGGTCACCTCCTCTCTATTCTTGTTTCTCCACAATACTTTAACCGAACCCACCTCTTTGGTCCTCAATTTACGGACCTGCCGATCTAATATGGCAATCAGAGTTTCCTCATAGGACAACTCCTCTGTGATCTGAACATCCTCAACTAGGACAACCCAAGAAAGGTCTCCTAGGCACTTCCGTAGCATAGATACATGGAAAACTAGATGAACATTTAGCTCTGAAGGCAATTCTAACTCATAAGCCACTCGTCCTACTTTTCGAAGGATCTGGTATGGCCCAATGAATCTTGGACTAATCTTGCCTTTTTTGCCAAATCTCAAAACTCCCTTCATAGGCGAGACTTTTAAGAATACCCAGTCATCGACGTAAACCTCTAAGTCCCTTCGTCGCACATCTGAGTATCACTTCTGTCGACTTTGAGCTGTTAGCAATCTCTCATGTATGAGCTTGACCTACTCCACTGTCTGTTGTACTAAGTCAGGTCCAATCAACCCTGACTCACATACCTCGAACAATCCAATGGGGGTTCTACATTTTCACCCATACAATGCCTCATAAGGTTCCATCCCGATTCTGGAATGATAACTATTATTGTATGCGAACTCTATAAGAGGTAAATGGTCATCCCAACTCCCCTTAAAGTCTAGCGCACATGCCCGTAGCATATCCTCGAGTGTCAAAATTGTGCGCTCAGCCTAGCCATCTGTTTGAGGGTGAAGGTTGTACTAAGATTAACATGTGTCCCCAGTCCTTTCTAGAAGGACTTCCAGAAGTTGGCGGTGAATTGTGCTCCTCTATCAGAGATAATAGATATTGGACACCGTGTAGCCTAACAATCTCCCTAATATAGAGCCCTGCCATAAAATTAGCCCTGACTGGTAAGAACTGGGCTCATTTTGTTAGTCTATCAACAATTACCCAAATAGAGTCAAACTTGCGACGCGATCTAAGTAACCCTATAATAAATCCATATTAATTGCTTCCCAGTTCCACAAATGAATGGCTATCTCCTAAACTAGCCCAGTGGGCTTTTGGTGCTCAACATTCACCTGTTGGTAATTAGGACACTGTGCCACAAACTCAACAACGTCCTTCTTCATCCCGTGCCACCAATAGATCTTCTTAATATCATGGTACATCTACGTCGAACCAGGGTGAATAGAATAACGGGAATGATGTGCCTCTTCCATAATCCGATGCAGAAACCCTGCAACATTCGGAACACACAATCGACCACTATATCTAAGGACTTTTTCTCCTGCTATATCAAATGCTAAAGTCTGTTGATTCTGAGCCTTCGCTCTGAGCTTCTCTAAGCATAGATGCTCTTGTTGCCATGATTTTACCTCAACAACTAGAGATGATACGGTTGTGTCCTGAATTGTTACCTCATTATCTTCTGCCTCTAACAATCTGACTCCCAAGCTAGCTAACTTATGAAACTCTCGCACTAGCTCACGCTTCTCAACACCTAAATATGATAAACTACTCATAGATCTTCGACTGAGGGCATCAGCTACCATATTCACCTTTCCTGGATGATATAAAATGTCCACGTCGTAGTCTTTCAGTAACTCAAGCCATCGACATTGTCGCAGATTTAACTCCTTCTGTCTAAAGATATATTGAAGGCTTTTATGATCTGTGAAGATGTCAACATGATCGCCGTACAAATAGTGTCTCCAGATCTTTAGCGCATGCACAAGTGCAGCCAACTCTAAATCGTGGGTCGGATAGTTCTTCTCATGCTTTCTCAACTGCCTTGAAGCATATGCGATAACCTTACCATGTTGCATTAGAACACATCCCAACCCAACACCAGAAGCATCACAATACACCGCATAGCCTTCTGAACCATCTGGCAATGCAAGAATTGGTGTTGATGTCAACCGGTCCTTCAACTCCTGGAAACTATGCTCGCAAGCCTCAGTCCACTGGAACTTAGCTGCTTTTTTAGTCAGCTTCGTTAATGGGGCTGAAATTGAAGAAAACCCCTCTACAAACCTTCTGTAGTACCCAGCTAACCCTAAGAAACTATGAACCTCAGTCGGAGTCATGGGTTTGAACCAAGTCTTTACGGCCTCAATCTTTTGTGTATCAACCACAATGCCTGTATCTGATACAATATGGCCTAATAAAGCTACAGAGTCCAACCAGAACTCACACTTAGAAAACTTTGCATAAAGTTCTCGATCTCGAAGAACCTGAAGGACTGCTCGCAGATGATGTGTATGCTCATCTTTTGAACGTGAATACGCCAAAATATCATCAATAAATACAATCACAAACAAGTCTAGATATGGCCTGAATATACTATTCACCAGGTCCATGAACACTGCTGGGGCTTTAATTAATCCAAAGACATTACCAAGAACTCAAAGTGTCCATATCTAGTTCTAAAAGTTGTCTTTGGAACATCTTTCTCCCAATCGAACTCGTATCTGGTGGTACCTTGATCTTAAATCAATCTTGGAGAAACACTTAGCACCTAGTAACTGATCAAACAAGTCATCTATCCTCGGAAGGGGATACTTATTTTTTATAGTTGCCTTATTCAGCTGTCGGTAATTGATACATATTCTTAGTGAGCCATCTTTCTTTCTTACAAACAACACTGGTGCACCCCATGGTGAAGCACTAAGCCTAATAAAGCCTTTATCCAGCAAGTCTTTCAGTTGATCTTCAACTCATTTAGCTCAGTAGGAGCCATTCTATAAGGAGGGATAGATATGGGTTGTGTACTTGGTAGCATATCGATAGCAAAATCAATTTCCCATTCTGGAGGGATACGAATAAGCTCCTCTGGAAATACATCTAGAAACTCATTAACTACCGGAATAGACTGAAGAGTCGGTGGTTCTGCATCTATATCATGAACGTGAACAAGATGATAAATACAACCCTTAGTAATCATCCTCCTCGCCTTAAGATAGGAAATGAACCTACCTTTCGGCGTTGTTGTATCGCCTTTCCATTCCTGAACTGCCTCTCCTGGAAAGTGAAATCTAACAATCTTTGTCCGGCACTCAACATTAGTATAACAAGACGCTAACCAGTCCATACCCATAATGATGTCAAAATCGACCATCTCTAACTCTACAAGATCTACAGAGGTCTGACGGTCGATAATTTCTACCGTACAACCTCGATAGACTCTCTTGACAACAATAGACTCACCAACTGGTGTAGATACAATAAAGGGTCGATCTAATGACTCTGTTACTATACATAACTTCCTCACAATAAATGGAGTAACATAAGACAAAGTAGATCCAGGATCTATCAAAGCATAAACACAATGGGAGCAAACAATCAATGTACCTGTCACAACATCTGGTGATGACTTTGAGTCCTGTCGACCAGTTAATGAATATGTATGATTTTGTCCACTACCAGAACAAAATGCTCCCTCTCTGCCTCTGCCTCTACCTCTACGTGTTGAAGTGTAAGGTCCACGCCCTATAGACTGTGTTGATGAGGAGGAACCTACTACTGACCTGGTCGACTGACCTATACCACCTTGACCTATGGTAGGGTAGTTTCTCCACCAATGCCCCTCCTGTCCACAAGAATAACAACCTGTGGAACCCTATCTGCACCTCCCGAAATACATCCTACCACAAGTAGCGCAAAGCGGTGGGGCTTTCCTAGCCTGTTCTGAACCTCTCTACTGTTGCGAGCCTGATGCTCGTGAACCCTCACCTGGGCCTGACTGTTCCTGACGATCAAATCTACTACCCTGGAACTGCTATGGTGGAGGTCTAGGTGGCCTAATAGAATATCGGTGTCTAGGACCACCTTGAATATCTCCCTGCGAACCACCGGGCGTAGCCCTCTTCTGTCTCTCCCTCTCGACACTCTCACTCATATACTGTAAACGTCGACGATCCTCTATGCCTTATGCAAATGCCTGAAGTGGCGCGATATCCATATTATCATTTAGTGCAGCGGTAGAACAAGCATCAATATAGTCTGAGTCGATCCCTCCCACAAATCTACGCACCCTATCATGCATCGTATCAACAAATGCTGGTGCATATCTAGCCAATGAATCAAATCTCAGCCCGTACTCTCGGACACTCATGCTGCCATGTCAGAGGTTTAGAAACTAGTCCACCCGGCCATCCCTAATCTCTCGAGGCAAATAGTGATCTATGAAAGCTTCTGTAAAGTTATCCCAAGTGGGTAGGGATGGATCTATTCCCCTAGATCTCTCCCAACTCTCATACCACAATACTGCAACATCACGCAATCGAAATGCTGCTAACTCGACTAACTCAGTCGTTGAGGCATGCATGACTCTAAAGATCCTATGAAGCTGATCAATAAAGTGTTGAAGGTCTTTTCTGCGATCTGTCCCTGTAAACTGTGGAGGATTCAAGGAAAGAAATTCACGAACTCTTGAACTTCCGGGCCCTTCAGAAGGTCCGGCAACATCTGGCGCAACTGGTTGGCACTGTGCATCTACTAACTGTGCTAACATACATACTGCACTCTTGAAATCCTGATCAGATGGAATAAGAGGAACTAAAGGGGTACTACTGGTGGAGCCGGAAGTCTTGTAGCACTCGGAGGCACCTGAAGCGGTGGAGAAGCTATAGGGGGCTGAGAAGATGTCTCCCCCTGGGTCTCACAATGGGCTGCCTCCACATGTGGTACCTTGCCAGTACCCTCGCCTGCAGTTGTACCTAGTCCCTGGCTAGTTGTGGTCTGTCTGGTGTCAGCCATCTCTATCTGCATACAAATATCAATTATAAGCCAACAACATCAACCCTTAAGACACCGCTCTATAGCACGAGGTGAGCAAAATAAGGATAGTCATTCTAACATGCCCGGTAGCTTCTTGCTTATCTGATGTGTTGCACAACACATTTATAAACAAGACTCTACTAGACATAGCTTGCAGACTCCCTAGGATACGACGTTGCTTTGATACCAAGTTTGTCACCCCCCAAACTCGAGGGGCGCAACTGGCTCCTAATGCCAAAACTCAGGCCCGAGCCGACCCTGCTGAATCATTTGCTACTAGCGCATGCCAGCCACACATAATCAAGAAAACAAACAAGTATATCTCGGCTTAAAACTAAGCCCTCGGCCGGCAAGGCCCATGTCAACTAATCTATAAAAGAAACAGCTACTCCAGGAGATCATATAAATAAATAGCCAACTAGCACAGAAGTCTTGATTGGGCCATCGAGGCCACCATGATATCTATACCAAAACTAAAAGAAGGTATATATCAATACAATACATCAAACAACTCACAAACTTCAGCAAACCAACAACATAGGCCAGTATGGCCATAACGTAGCTATACACCCCACACACTAGTCTGCAAGCCTCTAAGAGTAGTGAAGATTAGCGGGATAGGGACCCAGCCTACCCATAAAGATATATACAACAAAAGGTAACAAACCTCCCAACTCTAGCAGCTCCGGAGGAAAGGGGCTAGCCAACCAAATAAAAGTCAATACTGTTGCTGAGGAGGTCTACTCGGTCGTCTGTCAGGACCTGCATGCATGAATGCAGCGCCCCCAAGGCAATGGGGCATCAGTACAAAATAATGTAAAGAGTATGAAAGGCAATAGACTATGAGGAGGTATCCTGATATACTGGAATAATCTGATAAATAAATCAAGGATAAGATAAGTGTACTGACCTGCTCCTAAATATAAACTTATCAAAAATAATAAAACAACAACCTAACCAAGACCCCATAAGCTCGGCAGGTACAATCACAACACAAGACCACCTACTTAGGCCCACATAAGCTCGAAAGGTGCCAATTAACCTATATACCCCTATCGGTAATCCCCTTTCCCCGTAGGCAGTCACATAGCCCTCTTAGGCATTAATATAGCCCAGCAGGCAGCACATAACTCTCTTAGGCATCAACATAGCTTATAGACAACTCATAGCCCTCTTAGGGATAACATGGCCCTGTAGGAAGCACATAGCCTTCTTAGGCGTCAATATAGCCCTGTAGGCAACTCATAGCCCTTTTAGGCATCCATATAGCCATGAAGGCTGAACATAGCCCTTCTAGGCATAGATCACATTCTTGCAGCTAACCACAATATCCCTAAGGGAAACAATAACAATCCAATCTCTAAAAGTGAGCAAGTTAGTTAAAAGAAATCTATACAAATAGCCTCTAAGTCGTGTCCAACATAGGGATGCTACTAACTGAATAAGAATCCCGACAAGGGAGGATTTTATCAACTCGAGCAGCCAACAATCAATAATAATGGCTACAAGAGTAACAAGGATAACAACCCAATTACACTACTCCTAAGCTTTAAGGAAACATGTCGTAAGTAGGGAATAGCCTTAACATACCTTTCCAATGAACGCTCGAAAGACCGTAGTTCCTTCATGAAAGTTGTTCCTTATGTCCTAAGCTTCGCAAACACTATATATACACAGCTGGTACACACTTATAAATAGTTCATAATTAATCTTAAATCGGCAGAATTGCCATATTGCCACAACTTGTCGAAACGTCCGTAGAAATTCATAAAAACAACCATAAAAGGGTCCCGAGATGATTACCTTAGTTAACCAAGTGTAAAGCTTGAAAAAACACCAATAACTAAAAATTTATATCTTTAAAAACCAGCTCCAAACATAGCTAATAGAAGGGAAAAACAATTTCCACGTGTAAGGATTATGTTTCTAGGCACGGGGGAAATGTTTAATGGTGGAAATCGTCAAAAACTAACCTTCATCATGCTAGAACTCCATAGGAACCCTATCTTAGCTTTCTCTCTGGTTTTGGAACTGAAATGAAATGTTTTCATGGCTTAAAACGTTAAATAAGCCAACATACCATATTTTTTACCTGACCCAAATTATGGCCCGGCAGTCCCAAGTAAAACCCTCATAACTTTTTACTCTGTTGTCGGTTTGATACGGGGTTTTGTGCGTTGCAAACTAGACTCATAGTCCTTCAATTTAATGGGTGATAGGCCTTCTAACTCTTTATATATTGGGAGAAAACATCCAAGACATTTGGCCCAAATTTTAGAGAAATCTTTAAAAAGGAACTTACGATAACTTTCGCCAACTTTTATTTTGCCACTTACTTAACTTCAAAACTTGAGATACAACCCTTGAACACTTAAAATATGACATACCACATCATTTTTAATTTATTACTCACCTTCCTTGTTTTTTCACGAAGATACGAGTTAATTTAGACGTTTTGAAAAGTTGGGGTGTTACACATACCCACTGACATTTAGCTATTTATTAGTAGTTTCAATTACCCATATAGCGAAATTTGTCTATAATCCATCACATCCCGAGAAATCCTCTCTCTATTGTTATTTTATATTGTTTGATTGCGTTGTAGCTGATAATTGCAAACGAACCCCCCATCTGACATTCATTATCACCCCTTAGACTTGTTTACATGTCTTTTTCAATAATTTCTATTCCTATAGCTATTTGGACCACATTTTTACTTCATACTTGAATTTGAACACGTACCGCTCCCTGTGGGTTCGACCGCAACTCTTCATTGTTTATACTACTTAACTATCGTTTACACCTAGAATTGGATGAGGTGTGTTTGAAACGTTATTCAAAAATGGCAATAACAACAACAACAACAACTCCGACAAGGCGATCAACAACCAACATTACTGCTCAAACCAAGATTCTGGTCAAAGTTTGAGTCAATTCGAAGTATTAAAGTTCTGGTCTCTTAAAGACAGATCTATTCAGATCCGTCCAGGTTTGTTCTTGCTTTAATTATTATCTACCTTCTAACCATTTTTTATGCATGCTTACTTCATGTGAATATCATTCTGTTTTAAGCATAAACTAGTCGATTCTTTGGTTCACTTATTCTTGATACATATTTCTCCAAACATTGTAAATTGCAACTTTTAATATTGAACACTAGTTAATATGTAACACCCCAAAAATTTCTAAGTTAAGACTCGAATCATTCTTCATTTACTTGTAGGGTCATATCGGGTGATTCTTAAATTACTCATTTATGTAAAGGTAAATTCTTTAATGTGGGAATGATTTTGGCTATCAATTAAGGTCACTAAAAACTCCTAGCACAAAATTGAGTTGAAAGTTTCCTTACCGATTAAGTTTTGATGTAAGATTTTACTTAGGTCAACTTTAAATGACCATATCTCTTAGAATATAAAGAGTCACGTGGACCACAACCTATCAAATTAAAGGTATTTGAATCTTCTTTCAAATGCCACTAATTTTGCAATAATTCAAGGTTCAAGTAAAAAGTTATGACTATTTTAGTAACCTGATACAATGTAGTGACGAATTAGCCGACAGGAAAACATTAAAAAGGGTCATTTTTTGTCTTTTAATATCTAAGAAAACCCTAAACGAATTTCTTCACTAATTAAAGACCCAAAACAAATTTTCATCTCTTAATCCATCATTCTTTTTTTCTTAAACCCTAAGACAAAACCCTAAGAAAAATCAAAGTAGAAGACTATATTCAAGATTCTTTCGATCTTTTTCAAGATTCTTCTTCAAGGTAAGTTTTTCTCCTCCAAGAATTTATTCTTTCCAGCTCAAATTCCTTCAAATTATGAATCACTAATGAAAATCATAATTCTTGGTAGTAGAGATTTCAAGAATGTAATTCAAGAATCTCAAGAAAGGTTTTCGTGATTGTTCTCCTTCAAGTTAGGGTTTCGACACTTCTAATCAAGTTCTTCTTCAAGATTCTTCAAGAACCTTGTTCTTTCGGGTATGTAAGGCTATCATAGTGTTGGACTAGTTCATCTTCACACCCTACATCTACTTTCAAATCAGTAAAAGAGTGATCTAGGATTCTATCCCTAGATCTGAGTATTCTTGAGATAACTTGATTTGAGTTCTTGAGTTCATGTCTCTTTTTGAAATTCTGTTCCTAATTATTGAATTTTTATATGTTATACATTAAAATTCTTGAGTTGATTCCTTCATGTCTATATTTCAGCATGAACCCTATGAATTGAGTATTTTTTAGAAGAGAAATATCATTGAGTTATTAGTTTCGAGTTCTTGAGTTCTGAGTAATGAGTTTCCTTATTGCTATTAAGATCCCTGAGTTGAGTCGTTCATGTCCATAATTTCATATGAATCCTATGATTTGATTTATAAATTTTGGAAAGCTTTTTAAATCCAACACTTGAGTTCTTAAACTAAGTTTTGAGAAAGTAAAGATGAGTTTTGAGAAAAGAGTTTCTAAAACATGATTAGTATGACAATCGAGTATTCCATCAATGTATGAGCAGTATTGTATCTAGATACACCATCTATGTTTACGTTGTATGACTTCCCGAGTCATCAATGATCATATTAAAATATGATTTTGATATGTTTTTGAGAAAGAGTTTTCAAGTATAAATTAAGTAAGAGTATAAAAGGACTATGTATTCGCAGAGGTATCAATTTTTACATTGATAAAAGAGAAACTCAGATTTCTAAATGAGTTATGAGTTTAAAAGATATTTCAAGAGCAGATACCTCTTTTAAGAGGGTAGTTTGAGCAATTATCTGAAATCAGAGGAAGAGTTATGTTTTTAAACATATGAGCATGAGCATATATTATTGGGAGTAGTATTGAGCACAAATATGGGGACGAGTTCAAACAACTCAAAGTTTGTTCATGTATGCCTACATGGGTAAAGGATCATACTTTTTAGATGATTCCTTATTGATTTTTAAGCATAGCTTAGTGGATCCACTTAGTTGAGGTGTTCTATACCCCGACAAGGTATAGGACAGTTCTGGCAGCGTGGGCGAGACGTTGTATCATCACGTAGCTCATAGTGATAGTTGTTGGTTAGAGAATCTCCCAAATAAATATAAAAGTGTAATTTTATTATATCACTTTATTGAGCTCAGAGATGAGTAAGTATTTTGTAAATTTTTAAATGATTTAACTATTTTATTTCTTTACATTCAGCTTGAGTACATTGTTATCTATTGTAGTTCTTTCTTTCAGTTATTTTTTATTCAGCTATATTACATACTCGTACATTCAATGTTTTGATGTCATTCGACCTGCATCTTTTAATGATGCAGATACAGGTTCTTAGGATCATCAACAAGAGTCTGTTGAGACCAGTTCATCCGCTCATCAACTTTCGAGTGAGATCTCCTTGCTTTCGGAGAACTCCAGTTTTTATGAGTTGTTACTAGTAGTTCTTTTAAGTCATCGTGAGTCTTTTCCTAACACTCGTCTATATATAGTAGAGTCTTCATAGATAGACAGTTTCGAAGAGTCTTTTAGTTTCAGATATTTTATTTAAAACCTATGTTTCATACTCAGTATATTCAGCAAAGTTTTAAGATTTAGTAAACTGTTTTTGATCGTTTCTTTCAATTTGATGCTTATGTATGTTTGAGTTAGCATTCTGCTTGTAGTCATCTAGGATGAGGGTTCGCTTGAGGGACATCAATGGTTGTCGCGTGCCAACCAGGTTCAGGGTGTAGGCTCGGGTCGTGACTGAGGCAAACTTTTCAAAAGGATACTACCACTTAAACAAGAAATCTAATTAAATACTTGCGACATTTAAAAGAGATTAACGATGGCCGTATTGATTATAATTTAGTAGAGGGATTAGGTTTATAAAGAAAAAAAAAAGAAATCCTGCCCATTTAAACATTTATTTGATGTCAAATTTATATTGCACGGAATTTTAACTTATGGTGGAAAAACCCTTCCAAAATAATCTAAGCAAATAACTTACGAGATTATCATTCATATATTGTCCTCACACTGCAAAAATGATATAAAAAGAATATTACCAACTTCCGAGTACCCAAATTAGGTGGTTCATGCTTCACACAACCATTCAAAACAAGTAGTAAATTTAATATATTACAAGACTTGGGCTTACACACCCCAAAAGAACAAAAGATATAGCCATACTTATATTACAACCCATGGTGACATTATCAAATTAGCCCTCAAAATTTCATGTAAATATACAACACATAGATCATGTACAAGTCCCAAGGTTTATACATAATATAGATGCCTATATGCAAATGTGATCTTCCTTAAAGCTCTCAAAATCTCCATCTCCAATGGCCAACTTCATGCCTCCTTTAGATCATTCCACGCGATAGAAACAACTATTGCTAAGCATATAGCTTAGTGGTGTAAAAACTATTGGTTCAGAGCCCTCAGATTCACCAAGTTACCTTTCTCAAGTCATAGGCAGTACAATTGAAACATAACAAATAAATCAAGTAACCAATATATAAAGAGTATCAAGTTTGATATTTAGAGATCCAAATGTCAAGAACGCTCATAGCACCATTTTCCATGAGATTCTATAACAAGGCTCTCCCAATATATACATCATGTCGTTACACCAAGCACAAGCAGGTATCAAGAAGGGTCGATGCCCTGTATCAAGAAAGGTCAAAGCCTAATAATCAATAGGACCAAGAACCATATTAAAAATGGCTTTCTATTTAGTACTTAAAATGGACAACTTCCATTCTTAAGACGGACTAAAAATTCAGAGTCAAGATGGCAAATGATCCGAATCAAGAGGCATGCCAATAGTAGCAAAGTCACAACCACAAGAAAGACAAGGTCCCAACAAGAGTGCCAGGTGATCAAACAATCCGTACAAGTGGGGGAGTTAGACAAGTGTCCTTAATGTCTTAAAGGATACCAACACGACAATGCAAAGTGACAAGAGGTAACCAAGGTACCAAAATAAACTTTCAGATATACCAGCAAGTAAAAAGACTGTAAGTACAAATTTATACACAAACCTCAATGCTTTAGCATAGAAACAGTCCAACACAACTTCAAGAGTTCAAACCGTAGACCAACAAACGTATCAAGGTCCTCAACTTGTTCACGAGTATATACAACCTTAAAAATAAAATTAAATAACTTCTTTAAATCCTAGTAGCTCAATAATGTTGATGTGAAACAGGATTATCATCACAAGTAAGCTTAGACTATATATATACCACTATCCTCCCAAATCAGTAATTCTGGCCAGCCTAGTACCTCATGTCGCAATTTAGATTTGAAAAGGAAAATGGTAAAACTGGACTCTATTATCCTTCATGAAAGATGTAGGTACATCTCTTAAGGTTGCAAATAAACAAGAATCACCGAAAAATATATTTTGTACAAAAAGATATATTCAAAACACTAACAATTGATCATACAGGATTTCAAATTCCGAAATCTGGACTGAAATTGCCCTCTGTTGCGTCCCATATTTCTAATCCATAATAGCTAAATTACAGTTTTACATAAACATAAGAGTTGTAGGTATACAAATTCTCTTTCCAAATCATATGTATTCACTGTAAAGGAAGTTCTAGAGATCAAGATATACATAAAATACCAAACACTACCCAGCTAAGTAACATATTTTACCACTTACCAAAGATAAGGGTGTGTATCGAATTCCAGCAAAAAGGACCAAGTTTTTCTCTTGTGATTTTGAAGAACAAATGGTTAGATAATGTTCTAAGGTTCTTAGACTTCAGGGGAAACGAATTTCACTAAAGGAGGGGTCAAAATATAGTCTCAAGATTGATGTTTATCACATGCACAGCTGTCTCCAAAAGGTGGCTGCCCAAAATGCATACATACATATAACCCTCACCTCCTTTTCAAGTTATACATAATTCTAATTAGAATATTACGTAAATATCCCAATACAATCCCTTAAATTACAATCACAATTATGTTAAGCAAGATTGCAAATATCACAAAATTTCAAGTTCCCAAAATGAGAATAAGATATATTGTAGTAACTAAGAAATGGTGTATCGACATGTGACTCTTGGTCAGTATTTAGGGGTGTTACAACTCTCTCCCCCTTAAAGAAATTTCATCTCGAAATTTACCTTACACTAGTCCCGAAACAAGTGCAGATACTGGGTCCTCATGTTTTCTTCTCTCTCCTAGGTAGCTTCTTTTCCAGAATGGTTCCTCCAAAGTACCTTTACTATGTGGATTCTCTTGTTTCTAAGTTGCTTTACTTCTCAAGCTTCAATTTGGATAGGTTCGTCATTATAAGTCAAGTCAGGATTAACCTTAATAGATTCAACTGGACGAACATGCGATGGATCAAAACGATATCTTCTGAGCATAGAAACATGAAAGACATTGTGGATCTTGTCTAACTCCGGTGGCAAAGCTAATTTATATGCAACTGGTCCAACCCTTTCAAGTATCTCATCAGGTCCAATAAATCAAGGACTAAGTTTTCCTTTTTGGTCAAATCTCATAATCTTTTTCCATTGAGATACCTTTAAGAATACTTTATCTCCAACATGATATTCAATGTCATGCCTTCTAAAATCAGCATATGACTTTTGTCTATTCGAAGAAATTTTTAGACGATCCTTGATAATTTTTACCTTGTCCTCTATTTGTTGCACAATTTCAGGACCAACAAGCTTTCTTTCACCAACTTCACTCCAACAAAGAGGGGTCCGGCATTTTCTTCCGTATAAGGCTTCATAAGGAGGCATTCCAATACTCGATTGGTAGCTATTATTATAAGCAAATTCTATTAAAGCCAAATGTTTGTCCCAACTACCCTCAAACTCCATAATGCAAGCTCGAATCATATCCTCCAAAATCTATATCACTCTTTCCGACTGACCGTCTGTTTGAGGATGGAACGAAGTGCTAAATTTCAACTTAGTACCCAAAGCTTCCTGCAAGCTGCCCTAAAATCTAGATTTAAACCTTGGGTCTCGGTCAGATACAATAAACACAGGGATCCCATGTAGTCTTACAATCTCATTAATGTACAACTCGGCTTAACGGTCAAGTGAGTAATCCATCCTAATTGCTAAGAAGTGAGCACTCTTGGTTAGCCTGTCCACAATCACCCATATTTCATCATAGTTCCTTTGAGTGTGAGGCAGTATAGAAACAAAGTCCATAGTTATTCTCTCCCATTTTCATTATGGCATCGACAAGGGTTGTAGCAAACCAACTGGGACTTGATGCTCTGCCTTTACTTGTTGACAAACCAAACATTTGGAAATGAACTCCGCAATGTCTCTCTTCATACCATTGCACCAATAATGTTCTTTGATGGTCTGGTACATCTTTGTACCTCCAGAATGCATTGCATATGGTGAAGTATGTGTTTCATTCAGTATTTTTATCCTCTATTTGTCATCATTATGGACGCATAACCTATTTTGATAAAATAAGCTACCATCCTCCGCTAATGTAAAATCAAGCTTTTCCCCATTTTGAACTTCTCTGGTCAATTTTACCAGTTTCTCATCTAACTTTTGTGCTTCTTTCACCTGTTCAAGTAATATTGGCTTTACTTGCAAATTAGCAATTACTGAACCATTTGAATCAAGTGTAAAACAAACATTCATGGCTCTTAACTCAAGGAGCAGGGGCAAAGGACTCAAAGAAATTCTTGCAAAGGATTTTCGACTTAAGGCATTTGTAACCACATTGGCTTTACCTGGATGATAATCAATCGTGTAGTCATAATCCTTGATGAGTTCAAGCCATCTACGTTGTCTTAGGTTTAGCTCCTTTTAAGTACCCAAGTACTTTAAACTCTTGTGATCAGTGAATATATGACATTTCTCTCCATACAAATAATGCCCGCATATTTTTAAAGCAAAGACTATAACAGCAAGTTCAAGATCATGAGTAGGATAATTCAATTCATGCGGTTTTAATTTCCGAGAGGCATAAGAAATAACCTTCCCTTCTTGCATCAAAATGCATCCTAGACCATTGTGAGAAGCATCACTGTATACTACATACTCTTTCCCTTCAATTGGTAGAGTAAGTATAGGCACTTGAGTCAACAAGGATTTGAGAGTTTCAAAGCTCTCTTGGCATTTGTCATCCCAAATAAACTTTACTTCCTTGTGCAAGAGCTTAGTCAAAGGGGAGGCGATAATGGAAAATCCTTTCACAAATCTTCTGTAGTATCCTGCTAAGCCTAAGAAACTTCTTACCTCGTTTGGACTTTTGGGAGGTCTCCATTCAACAACTGCTTGTATCTTACTAGGATCCACCTTCACGCCTTCGGTTGATAAAAACATGTCCCAGAAAAGCCACTTCATCCAGCCAAAATTCACACTTTGAAAGTTTAGCATAAAGTTCTTTCTCCTTGAAAATTTTTAAAACAATTTAAAGGTGTCTATCATGGTCTTCACTACTTCTAGAAAATATTAAAATATCATCTATAAAGTCCACCACAAACTGATCAAGATAAGGCTTGAATACTCTATTCATTAGATCTATGAATATCGTAGGGGCATTTGTCAATCCGAATGGCATCACCAAAAATTCATAATGACCATACCGAGTTCTAAAAGCAATTTTATGAATATCATTCTCTCTAACACGCAGTTGGTGATATCCAGACCTTAAATCAATCTTTGAAAATACTTTAGCACCCTTCAGTTGGTCAAACAAATTATCGATCCTTGGTAGTGGATATTTTTTCTTGATTGTTATTCTGTTCAATTGTCTATAGTCAATACAAAGCCTAAGAGTGTCATCTTTCTTCTTTACGAATAAAACAAGGGTTCCCCAAGGAGAAACACTAGGTCGAATAAAACCTTTCTCAAGAAGTTCTTGCAATTGAGATTTCAATTCTCTTAATTCTGCTGGAGCCATTCTATAAGGAGTGATAGAAATAGGGGTAGATCCAGGAATAAGCTCGATTAGAAATTCAACCTCTCTTTCCGGGGACAACCCAGGAAGATTTTCGGGGAAGACTTCTAGGAAATCACATACAGCAGGTATGTCCTTGATACAAGGACTCTCTAACTGTGTATCAACTATGTGAGCAAGATATGCCCCACAACCTTGACGCATCAACTTTCTTGCTAAGGCCGCAAAAATAATACTAGATGTCAATGATCTTTCACTTTGTACAATGATGTGTGAAAATGTAGGATCTTTAAAAGTCACATGCTTTGACCTACAATCTACCACTGCATGATATTTATAAAGCCAATCCATCCGATAAAAACATCAAAATCCTTTAAGGGCATTTCAATCAAATCAGCAGGGAAGACTAGGTTCTGAATCACAAAGGAACAATCAGGGTAAATTTGATTACAGACAACTTGATAACCCAAAGGACTTTCAACCAGCACATCATAAATAAGTCTCACGGATTTCACGTTTTCAGGAAGAACAAGTGATGAACAAATATAGGAATGTGAAGAACCAGGATCAAACAGTGTAAACACACATAAGACAAATAAGTAAAATTTACCGACAACCACGTCTTGTCCATCTTGATCATCCCTCTGCCTCATAGCATAAGCGCACACAGTAGCCCTTGGTCCACTAGCTTTATTAGCTCCACTTCCAACTGCTGCTTGGGTGTTTTTAGGTCTTGCACCTATATTAGTTTGATGAGGATTAATAGAAGGCTTATGAACTGAGCCTTCAATTTTCAAGGAAGGAGCATTATTAGGATTAGGACAGTCCTTCACTTTATGATCAAAGCTCCCACAATTGAAACATGCACCAGAAGCTCTCGTACAAGTACCATAATGATTCTTTCCACATTGTGGACAAGTGGGAACACGAGGCTTGCCTTGGCCATAATTTGGAGTGCTAGCTATAGAAAATTCTGATCTATTTTGCTTTTGCTGAGGTGGCCTGTTAACACTACCAGCCTTAGAATCATCAAACCTTCCCCTTTTTGATGGACCTCCAAAATCTAGTCTAGGCTTTCAGAATTTGTTTTCATTTCTACTAGCTTCTTCTTTATCAAGTCGTTCCCAAGTAAAAGCAGTAGACACTAACTTACAAAAGTTCTCATGTTGCAGGATTGCCACATTCTTCCTAATGGAATCATTCAAACCCTCTTAAAATCTCCTGCACTTGTCTTTTTCCTCTTTAACAATACCTCCAACATAACGAGAGAGTCTTAGAAGCCTCTGTTGATACTCAGCAATAGACATATCTCGTTGCCTTAAATCAAAAACTTTTTTTTCTTTGCATCACAATAAGCATGTGGGACATACTTCATACGAAATTCCTTAAGAAAATCATCCCACGTAAGAACGGGAGGTTTTACCTTGGCATTCGGAATACTTAACCACCAATCATAAGCATCCTTTTGTAATAGTGAAATAGCATACTTAAATTTGGCAACATCTGAACACTCCAACTGCTCAAACACCATCTACATGATCTCCAGCCATTGTTCAGCATCAGTGGGATCAATAGTGCCTTCAAACTCCACTCCACCCATTTTCCTCATTATCTCAAAGTTAATCCCGTTGGGATCATGCATCGATTGAGCAATGTGGTGGAAGAATTCAGCCATTTGTTGAAAATAAGGGTTCATGACTTGAGCACTATGACTTATATGAGGATATGAACCAGCTCTTACACCTCGATGGTTTCCCACTTCAAACCCACTAGTGTGGGGAACATATTGATTCGAGAGATGTTCTCCAACCCTTCCAGTGCATAAGGTTGGGAAACAGAGGTACCCGATCCTTCACGAATAGCTTCCATAGGTCGGTCGGAAGAAGAGGTCATAACTTAATTCCTTCAAAAGGGAAGATCACATTGCATTAGGGACATGTACTTGATGCATATGTACTCTACATGCGATAAAAAAATATTATAAACCATGTAAGTGAACAAATAATCTAAATAGAACCTATTCGAAAGCGAACAAGTATACACGTATTTCACAACAAAAGTCCTAGAACTACAAACCTAGGCTCTGATACCAACACTTGAAGCGACCCTTTCGAAAGGATACTACCACTTAAACAAGAAATCTAATTAAATACTTGCGACGTTTAAAAGAGATTAACGATGGCCATATTGATTATAATTTAGTAGAGGGATTAGATTCATAAAGAAAAAAAAATAGTTAAGGATGTCCATCCTGCCCATTTAAACATTTATTTGATGTCAAATTTATATTGCGAAAAATTTTAACTTATGCTGGAAAAACCCTTCCAAAATAATATAAGCAAATAACTTACGAGATTTTCATGCATATATTGTCCTCACACTGCAAAAATGATATAAAAAGAATATTACCAACTTTCGAGTACCCAAATTAGGTGGTTCATGCTTCACACAACCATTCAAAACAAGTAGTAAATTTAATATATTACAAGACTTGGGCTTACACACCCCAAAAGAACAAAAGATATAGCCATACTTATATTACAACCCATGGTGATATTATCAAACTAGCCCTCAAAATTTCATTTAAATATACAACACATATATCGTGTACAAGTCCCAAGGTTTATACAAAATATAGATGCCTATATGCAAATGTGATTTTCCTTAAGGCTCTCAAAATCTCCATCTCCAATGGCCAGCTTCATGCCTCCTCTTGATCATTCCCTGCGATAGAAACAACTATCGCTAAGCATATAGCTTAGTGGTGTAAAAACTATAGGTTCGGAGACCTCAGATTCACCAAGCTACCTTTCTCAAGTCATAGGCAGTACAATTGAAACATACCAAATAAATCAAGTAAACAATATATAAAGAGTATCAAGTTTGATAATTAAAGATCCAAAATGTCAAGAACACTCATAGCACCATTTTCCAAGAGATTCTATAACAAGGCTCGCCCAATATATACATCATGCCGTTACACCAAGCACAAGCAGGTATCAAGAAGGGCCGACGCCCTGTATCAAGAAGGGTCAAAGCCCAATAATCAATAGAACCAAGAACCATAGTAAAAATGGCTTTCTAGTTCGTACTTAAAATGGGCAACTTCCATTCTAAGACAGACTAAAAATTCAGAGTCAAGATGGCAAATGATCCTAATCAAGAGGCATGCCAATAGTGACAAAGTCACTGCCACAAGAAGGACAAGGTCCAAATAAGAGTGCCAGGTGATCAAACAATTCGTACAAGTGGGCGAGTTACACAAGTGTCCTTGATGTCTTAAAGGATACCAACACGACAATGCAAAGTGACAAGAGGTAACCAAGGTACCAAAATAAACTTTCAGATATACCAGCAGGTAAAAAGAGTGTAAGTACAAGTTTATACACAAACCATAATGCTTTAGCATAGAAACAGTCCAACACAACTTCAAAAGTTCAAACTGTAGACCAACAAACGTATCAAGGTCCTCAACTTGTTCACGAGTATATACAACCTTAAAAATAAAATTAAATAACTTCTTTAAATCCTAGTAGCTCAATAATGTTGATGTAAAACAGGATTATCATCACAAGTAAGCTTAGACTATATAAATACCACTATGCTCCCAAATCAGTAATTCTGGTCAGCCTAGTACCTCATGTCGCAATTTAGATTTGAAAAGGAAAACGGTAAAACTGGACTCTATTATCCTTCATGAAAGATGTAGGTACATCTCTTAAGGTTGCAAATAAACAAGAATCACCGCAAAATATATTTTGTACAAAAAGGTATATTCAAAACACTAACAGTTGATCATACAGGATTTCAAATTCCGAAATCTGGACAGAACTTGCCCTATGTTGCGTCCCATAATTCGAATCCATAACAGCAAAATTAGAGTTTTACATACACATAAGAGTTGTAGGTATACAAATTAGCTTTCCAAATCATATTTATTCACTGTAAACGAAGTTCTAGAGATCAAGATATATATAAAATACCAAACACTACCCAGCTCAGAAACAAATTTTATCACTTACCAAAGAGAAGGGTGTGTCTCGAATTCCAGCAAAAAGGACCAAGTTTTTCTCTTGTGATTTTGAAGAACAAATGGTTAGATAATGTTCTAAGGTTCTTAGACTTCAGGGGAAACGAATATCACTAGAGGAGGTGTCAAAATATAGTCTCAAGAGTGATGTTTATCACATGCACAACTGTCTCCAAAAGGTGGCTGCCCACAAAAGGTTGGCTGCCCAAAATGCATACATATATACCTATATGTATAACCCTCACCTCCCTTTCAAGTTATACATAATTCTTATTAGAATATTACGTAAATACCTTAATACAATCCCTTAAATTACGATCACAATTATGTTAAGCAAGATTGCAAATATCACAAAATTTCAAGTTCCCAAAATGAGAATAAAACATATTGTAGTAACTAAGAAATGGTGTATCGACATGCGACTCTTGGTCAGTATTTAGGGGTGTTACAGTGACATAATACTAGCACATATCATGTCTCTAATTAATTTTGTTTGAATGAATTAGAATAATCTTACAATTAAATTGATTTTTGTAAGATTGTTCTAGTTACTTAACTGATTATATGTAACTCCTAATATTCTAAGTAAGCCTTGATTACTGTGATTCGCTCAATTCCTTTCTCTTATTTTCTTTTGTTTTTTTTGGTTATCTCATGACTGTTTCATTGAGGAATTATGGATTTTACTTGTCTAAATTAGATTTAGTTACTCAACACTCCCCTTCTATATTATCTCATATCTCACCTCAGCGCCTATTCTAATTTCACTATTCTATTAGTCAAGGTTTTTGAAAGAAAGTCTACCGGACGTGGGAAAACTGACTGATAGTGAGAAGTCTAGAACTGATCTTGTTAAAAGTGAATTCAACTAACTTCATCTTGAACCTAGGATCCATAACAACAGCAACTGCTAAAACCAGGTTGCAATCATTCCAGTATTCATCAAACTTCTCCTGAAATGGTCTAGTCAAATCTCTTATGAAACGATCCTGCCTGCATCAAGTGAAGCTGGATTTTCCACACTTCATGAAATAACACATGTTGATTGAGCGGGAAGGTTTTCACTTACTTTATTTATCGTAAAAGTTGTTATGTCTTGATATTCAAATATAAGTATTTGATTGAGGATGCATAAATTATTTCTTGCATTTCCTTTATTTATTTGCTTGATTTTATATTAATCTAGAGAATGACATTATCTAATAGACAGATTCTTATGAGAATTATTATTGGTAAGTTGATGTTGTTGATTGTCAGTAAAGGTACTGATTTGTGCCTTAATTCTACTTTCCTCGTTTAAGATTATAATTATGCTCCCATTAATTTATTATTTTCCTATATTGGGAATCAAATCTTGCTTTTTAAATAATTATTCTTCTTAAACGGTTAGTGTTCTTCATCCGTTCTTCACTAGTATTTCACATTTAAGCATATAATATTAAAAGGAAAGCGTTCGAGTTAGTTCTATTTCTCCCTTTTGTGATGTTGTGTTCGATGTTTTCACAGTTTAGATTTTGAATGTCTGCTTCTTGAATTAGTTTGTGTGCGCAACAATTCGTCTATATATGGAATAATCAACATTATGTATGTCTTTAGTATTATGTGTATATGTTGCAATATTTCCTTCAGCGGGTTTGGATACTGTAGTTCAAGATTTTTGGAGAGTCGCCTTGGAAAGGATATCAGGTGGATTTACTTTAAATTAGTTTGGATGTTGTTTTTTTAGTGTGGTTTTATCTTTTTCAATCTTGTAATAATTTTGTATTAAACTAACTCTCTCGATATATGAAATAATTTGGGGGACTGTCTAAAGGGGAGGAAATTTACGTGCTACATGTTTATTTTAGCGTAACCTATTTTTGTTAGAAAGCATGTCTATAGGAGGGTGATTTAATTGTTCGTTCATTTCTCACAGTAGATCTGATTAGAGTAAAATATAAAACTAATATTGTTGACATTAACTACTATCTAAATGTTGTTTAATTGCCTATGTAAGCATGTTCTCTATTGATCACTCATTCTTATTGTTTCATTAACTGCCTATCAATATAAATTAATATATATGTGTAACACTGTTAGCATATAATAATAATAATAATAATAATAAAGTAATGTATGACCTTTTACATGTTAATCGCCTCGCTTTGTTTAATACAAATTATCAATTCTCTTTTCTAAAAAATATTTTAAAATGAAATGAAAGAAAGTTTTAGTTAATAATTTGTTCTTTGTATTAGAAATCTGTCTAGATACCATGCCTAAAGGAATTAATTATTTTTAGTGCACTGTTCGCGTGTAGATACCATGTATATAGGCTTTCGAAAAAATTTAGCTTATTTGTTGTTTATTAATTATGATTATAGGATTTGTTATAATGCTAAACTAATTAAATGACATATCATAAGTTATGTTAAACAATTTTAAAAAGTTAAGAATTACTAGTGTGTACTAATGTATTTCAACCAATGATTTAATAATTTTTGCAGTTTGATTAAAATTTTGCTTCTTTAAAATTAATATGCTACGTTCAGCATGCTAATAACTGATTAAAATAAACTATCTTATTGATCTATTTCTGCCATGTGATAATTTTTTGCATCATTATATCGTCTGCCTCGTATATTTAATAAAATGTTATTTTCAGCATGTTCATAATTAATTCGGAGAAGGGCCTAAAATGCCCCTCAAGTATATGAATTGATATAAAATTATTCTCCATCCACCTATTGGCCCTAAAATACCACGTTCACCTTTCGGCTCAAAAATACCCTTATATCTAACGGATTATACTCATTAGGTGGATGGAGGGTAATATTGTACCAAATCTCAGGTTAAGAGCATTTAAACCCTCTTCCGTAGAAAAATAATTTGAAATTACTTAATATATAAGGTCACATGATTGACTTTATTTTGAATTTCATAGTAAATTTAAAATTATAAAAAGGTTAGGCATCTACTCTATACACTCCTCCCTCCCCGACCCTTTATCTCCTATCTCTTCCATTTTTTTCTAATTGGATCTTGGCCACCATTTAAAATTTTTTTTATTTAATTTATGACAAACAAGAGAGAAAAAAGGAGGAAAATAATGATGCATTCATATAGAAATAATTAGTTCAATAAAAGATGACTTAATTAAGCAAATATGTACAAATATTACATTTTTCTTTTGTGTGTACCCAAATTAAAAATAAAAGAATAAAAATAATCGTTTTTCTTATCCCCACCCTCATCCCATCATGACAATAATACTAATTAAAAGAATATAAATATGTGAGTTAATTTCAAGTTTGAGTCCCAGATATCCTAATTAAGAATAAGAGATTAA
Source organism: Solanum lignicaule (assembly GCA_029582545.1). Taxonomy (NCBI): domain Eukaryota; kingdom Viridiplantae; phylum Streptophyta; class Magnoliopsida; order Solanales; family Solanaceae; genus Solanum; species Solanum lignicaule. The sequence continues at coordinate 2,901 of JAJOOF010006596.1, read as the reverse complement.
AAAAATGAATAAAAGAGAAAATGAACAAGACATTTGGATAATTGAGAGAAATTGTTATATTAATGAAAATAATATTTTTTTAGATGGACAATAAGTCGGGGTAAGTATGGATTTTAGTTGGATCCCCATTTATGAGTTGGGTGACGTTATAATAAATTGGGGTTGATTTAAAATAGGTCAATAGGAAGATATCTTGAAATCAATTAATTTTTCTATATTATTTTCAAGTGTATCGGGTCAAAATATGAATCATAAATGGTTTTATAGAAAAATAGAATTTTTAAAAATATCATTTTTATTATTTATTTGAGAATGATTTAAATTTGGACCAATCACATTAAGCAATATAATAAATAAATATTTAATAATTTTACTTTAAGGGACCTATTAAAAATAAGGGCAAATATGAGTCAAATGATTAACATCGAGGGTATTTTTGAGCCTAAAGGGGGATGTCATGGGTATTTTAGGGCAGATAGGTGAATGGAGGGTAATTTTATACCACTTCAAATACTTGAGGGGCATTTTAGACCCTTCTCCGTAATTAACTCCTCTGTCTATTTAATAATTAAGTGAGCATAGTAATAATTTTGATTAAAATCAAAAAAAAATTAAATACTGATCTACTCTTAATTAAATATTGTTAAGAAGATAAATAAATTTTGCATCGGGATAATTTTCTTTGCGACTTAGAATCAACTAATAAATTGTTTTCTGCAGGCTGTTTATAGATTTTATAAGAACTATTTCAAATCATTTTTGCTCACATGTACAATTATATTTCTACCTCTTTGAATTAAATTAATATATTGTTATAATGTTTGTTTGTGCACACACAATTCTGCCTAAACCTTTTACTACTTATTTGTGTTTCCAAGCATGCTATTAACTAAATTAGAGGCCAATTTGAGAAGTTGGAACGCAAATCACACTTTAGGATACTAGTTTTATGATTTCTTGTAGATCTCTTTAAGCTCTAAAATAATAAATGAACTTAGAAAAGGGAGGGTAGGGGTATTTAGGCTCTTATTACAAATTATGTAAGTTGACTCGAGCAGAGAAAATGACAAACCTTGATTTGTCTTAACACACCGAATAAGCCGAGCGTTAATCCAAGAAGGGACAATATAATTTAGGTTTCGTTTTTTTTCTTTTATTTTCCTTTTGTTGTTTACATTTATTTGGGATAGTTAATTAATAAAAAAATGCCCCTATATTTAATTGTGTATTTTTTGTCTCCTTGCTTATCTTCTCTTAATTGTTTTTATGTTAATTATTTGTAATAAATGCTTTCAATTTGTACCTATTTTATCTTTTAGTTTAAATTAATTAATAAACAAAGCAACCTTGTTTTCCACTTGCTTAACCCCACATAAAATATATGAGATACAGTTAGGACCCACATTTGTGAACCTTGAAGTATGCTTAACACTTTCCTCTCGAGGTAACTTGAACTCTTACCCGAATCACTAGTTTCATAGACCTTAAATAAAATTAGTTTGGTCAGTAGGTGCCCTACGCGCCTTTAATTCATTATGTGGTGACTCTCTTCTTTAAAAATAAACCTAAAAGAGAGGTCAAGTCATTACACCAAAACCTGTTTTGCCAAAAGTGGAGCGCGACAACAAAATTTTAAGTTACCGAGAAAGAATAAAGAATAATTTTAGTCTAAATATTTGAGATATGATGGAGGCTATGTCTCTCGATTTGATAAAATCAAGCGGTGTCGCAGCTGAACAGTTAAACACACTCGGACAACTTGTCTGTGCAGCGTATAAAATTTTGTGTGATGAAAATCCTTTGTGCATTGGAGAAGATTATATAGAGATTCTTGTGAAAGATTTTTAATCCTTCCATAAGGAATGTGTAACACCCCGGAAATTCTATGACTTAAGTTAGAGCCTCACCTTATGAATAATGACTTAAAAATAGTCAAAATGATGTTTATAAACCTAAACTAATGTAATTGACTTGGTTTGGAAGAGTAAAAGTCTAAACGTCAAGAAATGACCACGACGTCTGGAAACTAGAGAAGAATGTGTTCTAGTGTGTCCTTAGGTTTTGGGCAGCTTTGGGAGAGTCGTATGATGGTATAATCTAGTAAAGAGGTTTAAAATAGGTAAATATATGTTCCTAGGGTCAAAACGTTCAAATACGACACCCCGGGGCCACCCTAAGGGCCCCGAGGAGGACCCCAACCTTGGCTAAGCAAGCTGCCAAGGCAGCTTGCAAGTTGTGCATAGAGGGAATGAGGGCGCGTCGCGCACTTGCTCCCCAAAGGAGAAAAATTTTAGTTAGCGACGCGGTCGTGTCGCGGACTCTACTGTCTCGAAATTTAATTCCAAATATCTTCAGGGAATAGCTCCGCGTCGTGGACTTGATGAAAATGCAGAAATTCAGAAATCTATGTTTACTTCATTAAAGAGTCCAATTAAGTGAGGGGTATTTAGGGTACTTTAGGGGACGTGTATATAATGATTTTTAAGTCAATTTACCTCGCTTTTATCACTCAAACACAAAACCCCAAAGATCGAAACCTAAAGTTCCTCCTTCTCTCTACTCTCTCTCTCCCTTCTCAAGAACTCCATTGAAGAAGATTGGAACTTCAAGAAGAAGACCAACTCTCCAAGGTTTCAACTCGGATTTTCGTGGTTAATTCATCTATAAGGTATGGTTGCTTATCACTCTTGGGATTCCTTTCCCCAAGAGGCCCCTTCAAGATGAATTTTAAAATCTCCAATTTCTAAGTTTCAATCCAAAAACGTGGGTCTTCTTTTTAAAGTGAAATTGATGTTATAAAATTACTTTGATTGATGTTATATGAACAATTATGGATGAATTTATGTTGTATTGGTGGTTTCTTGAAGAATTCCCCATGAGACCCATGTTTCTCCTTCTTTT